>VDFB02333133.1:29465-110467 GCA_007258455.2 Sequoia sempervirens
AAGCAAACCCTGTACATCACATTCTATGCTGAGTCATTACTATCAGAAGAAGAAGAGCTCCTAGCAGCTTTCTTAAGGGAGAGAAAGGTCAAATTTTCATGGAGTTATGCCGACATGGCCAAGCTTGATCTAGAGATTGTGGTCCACCATCTAGTAGTCTACCTCGAAGCAAAGCCCGTCAAACAAAAGCTAGAGAAAATGCATCCCCAAATAGCCTTGTTAGTCAAAATGGAATTGAATAAACTACTTGATGTAGGGTTCATACAACCAATAGACTATCCAAAGTGGGTATCAAATTTGGTACCTATTTCAAAACCTAATGGGGGCATCCATATCTACACAAATTTTAGAGACCTAAACAAGGAATTTCCCAAAGATGAATTCCCACTTCCTAACATTGATATGATTGTAGATATGATTGTGGGACATGAGATGCTCTCACTAATGGATAGATTCTCTAGGTATAACCAAATAATGATAGCCAAAGAATATCAGCATAAAATGGCATTCACCTATCCTTAGGGGATAATTTGTTGGAATGTGATGTTGTTTGGCCTAAAGAATGCTAGAGCAACGTATCAGAGGGCCATGACCTTAATCTTTCATGACATGATTCATAAGACTATGGAGGATTATGTCGATGACATATTGGCAAAGTCTAGAAAGAGAAGGGACCACATAGCAGCATTGAGTGCCATCTTTGATAGACTTGAAGAATACAAGGTCTTCATTAATCCAATGAAGTGCATCTTTTGTGTACAATCAAGGAAGTTGTTGGGATACATCATGTCCATGAGAGTAATTGAAACAGATCCAACTAAAGTAAAGGAAATCCTCAAGATGGAGGCACCTAGGACTTTGAAGTAGCTAAGAGGCCTCCAGGGTAGGCTCCAATCAATCCACTGGTCCATAGCTCAGTTAGTAAACAAATCAAACCCTTATTTTCACCTACTCCATAAGGGGGTAGTGTACAAATGGGATGAAAATTATGATGAATCCTTTAACAAGATCAAATAATATTTTCTCACGCCTCCTAAGCTTATGCCGCCAATCCAAGGTAAACTACTAATCTTCTATATATCAACAACAGTAGAAACTCTTGGTGCTCTCCTAGCTCAACATGATGAAAAAAAAATAGAGAGGGCCATCTACTACATCAATCGAACCATGGTAGGGTATGAGCTAAATTATTCATTCATCAAAAAATCTTGTCTAGCATTGATGTTTGCCTCATAGAAGTTTAGACACTACATGTTGACACATAAGATCAAACTCATTGCCAAGATCATCCCACTCAAATATCTACTCTCCAGAGTAATGCTCATAGGAAGGATGCCCAAGTGGGTCATGATTCTATCAAAATATGACATTGAGTATGTAGAGTGAAAGGCAATCAAGGGGAAAGTCATTGTAGACCAGCTAGTAGAAGCACCTATGTATTTAGAGAATCCACTAATTTCATAATTTCCCAATGAATTCATCTACAATTTGAGCATAACAGACCATTGGAAGTTGTACTTTGATGGTTCCTCCACACAACATGGATCGAGAGCTAGGGTATTTTTCATAACTCCATAGGGAGACTACATACCAAGATCCTACAAGTTAGCATTTCCCTGCACAAACAATATTGTAGAATATGAGGCTCTAACCATAGGACTTAGAATAGTAGTGTAGTGGGATATCATGCCTCTCAAAGTATATGGGGACTCACAACTGATAATCAATCAAGTGAATGATGAGTACTAGACTAAGGATGACAAGCTAACTCCATACAAGAAATTGGTGGTCTCAAGGAATCTTTCATTGAAATTACATTCGAACAAATACCTAGAGAAAAAAAAAAGCAGAAAATGCCATGGAAACAATTGGATCCCTATTGGATATCCCTCATGATGTCCCAAAGCATGAATTTCTAGTAGAGAAAATTCTCATGCCTACATTCAAGGTATCAGAGTCTAAATTTGTGTGTGAAATCGTTGGTCCTAGTGATCCTTTTTACCACGTTATATACACTTATCTAAGAATAAAAGTTTTACCTATTGACTTACCCACAAGCCTAAAAATATTTTTTGTCAAAAATTCCTCTCACTTCACTATCCTAGGAGATCCTCTTTACCATAGGAGCATAGAGGGAACCATGTTATGATTTCTAAATAATGAGGAGGTGTTGACTACCTTACCCAAGGTGCATAATGACACATTTGGTTTGCATTCAAGCGATATGACCTTAGCCAAGAAATTGTTGAGGATAGGGTATTATTGGCCCACTATCGAAAGAGAAGCACATGAATATGTCAGAAAATGCCTAAAGTGTCAGCAGAATGGGGACCTCATCCATGCTCTAGCTTAAGAACTTCATCCAATTATCACACCATGTCCGTTCATCCCCACCTCATCCAGTGGCCACAAGTTTATCATTACCACCACTAAGTACTTTACAAAGTGGGTGGAAGCCATACCAATGACATACATAATTGAAAAGTAGATATTTAAGTTCATCTTGAACTACCTCATATGCCACTATGATGTCCCACAAGCCATTATCTCAATTAATGGGACACCATTCAAAAAATAGGATTTCCATTAACTATTGGAAAATTTCAAAATTCAACATCACCTCACCACCCCGTATTATCCCCAAGGGAATGGCCAAGTTGAGGCTACAAACAATACCATTCTAATTTTTTTGAAAAAGAAAGTTAATGAATCTAGTCATTATTGGAATCTCCAACTGAATCCTGCCCTCTGGTCCTATCAAAATAGCATCTGCACACCCATAGGTGTCACTCCCTTTTCCCTAGTCTATGGATTAGAAGCCATATTACCCATCAAGATCAAGCTTCTGTCACTAAGAATATCACTAGAAAACCTCATCACAAATGAGGAATATAGGGTGTCAAGACTAAATAAGCTAGACCTACTAGATGAACATCATATGGAAGCATTGAACCATTTTCAAGTATATCAAAACCGAATCAAGCAGCATTATAACAAGAAGATCAAAAGCATGACTTTCCAGGTCAAAGAACTAGTGCTAAAAGAGAATCAGAAGAATGTCCCAAATCCAAGTGGAAAAGGAAAATTTGAACCCAACTAGTTCGGACCATTTTTTATCACAAAACGTTACAATTCAAAGGCATATCAGTTATCAACACCGAAAGGTGAGCCTCTACAAGAGCCCATGAACAACTCCCATCTCAAAAAGTTTTATGCCTAAACCTTTCAAGGTATAAAACCAAAAATACAAAAAAAAATAAAAAAATTCCTAAAAAAATGGTTACCCTAATGAAAACCTCGAAAACAAGAATCTTGGTGAAAAACAAAAATGATACAAAAATCCAAAAAAAAAATCAGAAAAAGGATTGAAAACAATAAAGAGAAAAAATAATCCTCTAGTGAAAAACCACTTATGTGGTGCTTTGCATAAGTACCTTGGTGGAAACCTTGCAAATAGGTGCCTTGTGTAAATAAGCACTTTCCATCCACTAGGATCTTCACAGCTTGTTCTACATCATCTATCCATCCATTACACTTTCATCATCCATCACATTCCATATCCCCATCCATCATCCATTTGGCATCTGCATCATAGCTTGGTCCCATGTTCATGTCATGATCACTCTTAGTACTACTCAGCCCATTCTAAAGGCCAGTTTGTCCTACCTCTATTAGAGTAGTCTATTGTTTCATTATGGGGGAATGTTCTCATTAGATCAGATTCATGTACATTCTTGAAATCCAAAAATCAAAAAATAAAAAAATCCCAAAACATTCAAAACATATCAAAATCAAAAAAACATTCATAAAAAGTCAAAAAATTTTTTTAAAAAAGTTGTCTTATAAAACTACGTCATCTCTGAGCTTTGAACATCAAAAAGGTTGATATTTTATCATCCCCTGAGACACTTAGGTCAGTCCTCTAGCAGTCTATCATAATAAACTGGCAATCCATTTGTTCATATCTCATCAATAATCGAGTATGTGTCAGTCAAACTACATGGTCTCTGCGTGTATAAAGTAGGCAAGGCTAATCTAATTGATCAGCCCCCAAGGCCCCTAGGATAGGTCTTTAGGTTACTTCTTGTTCAAAATCTCTGAAAACCCCAAAACAATGGAAATTTTGAAAATTGAAACATTTGTAAAATTTCAAAAAAACTAAAAACAACCTCAAAACACTTCAAAAACATCAAAATTTTTGAAAAAAATCCATCCATCTCCATCTCACTTTCACCCACAATAAATATCGCTCATAATAAAACAATTGTCATCCTCAAACTCCAGTGAAAGAGTTAGAAACAAGTCTAGCAAGTTAAAAGTGAAAACTCAAATGTGGGTATGTGCAGGATCATGATGGGCCAAAAAGTGGCAATATGATGGGTATTTGTAGGGTATGTGGCTTAAAACTTTTTACCAAAATTGATGAAACGAAAAGGGTTTTTAAAGGAGATTCTCAAATTTCCACCAATATAAATTATACTTTACTTTGAATTTAATAAATAATTATTATTCATTTTCTATTTGAATTACAAGTAAAGTCGATTATTGGTTGATTGAAAAAATCTATAGCTTTCAAATGGTATCACATTTTTTGAATCCAAAACATGTGTCACATTTATGCTTCACATACTATAGGATTAAAAACAATGAATTTCATGAAGTTTTGACCAAGTTAAGGTGGTCGACATACAAGTTCTATATTTTTTTTAAAAGTTGTAATAAAAATCATAATTAATTATTTACTTGGAAAAAATTATAAAAAATATGCATCACATCGGACATGAGTCCTCTACTTATATCTAAAATCTTATAAAAAGTACTATCATTTTATTATATTAGGGTTGGTCAAAACACCATACTTATTTTCTTGAAATTTAAATACTACTGCATTGATATTTCAAATTTTCACAAATAGGTTTTATTTTTTAAAAATAAACCTAGTAGTTTAGAAACTACATTCAATTTTCTAAAGATTCTATTCTTACATATTTTTGAAATAATATAGATAATGTATTGAAATTTTTAAATCAAGTTTCCTAACTCTGATTTTTCTAAATTTTTTGCCACTTAAGGGCTTTTTTTTTCCATGATGATCTTGCACATACCCATGTCAAGGTCTCGATTCTAGGTCAGTACATAAGTAAGTTGGTCAAGTCTTTGTCAGTAGCCTATCATCTAATCAATCCTATATCAAATCATCTGATATCATCATGTCCTAGGATGCATCCTTCCTACAATGGACATCAACATCAAGAATCACTATAGTTTAGTCTTAGCTAGTGGTATTAAAGAACATTAGCTTATTTTTTACTTTATCTTTGTCTATTGAATTATCTTTTTTCACTCATTTCAATGACCTCTCGATGATGTCCCAAAACAAAGGGATTTAGAGAGAAAGGAATAGTGTAACGATCATTATCTTTTTATTTGTGATGCAGGAGCATCCAGTGGTGTAAGGGAAATCTTGCATCACCCAAAAATAGTTAAATTTCAAGTTTCTCAGTTTTTAGATGTTTTTCAATTTTTGGATACCCTTTTCATCATAATGAAATTCCCAATTTATAGTTTTTATTTCTCTTGTTTGTGGGTTATTTTCTAAGTCTCGGGCTGCGCCCTCATCAATTTGTTATGCTTGTTGGATATTATTGTAATATATCTTGGTCATACATGCTTTGTTTGGGTGTAGGGAGGATGTTTTGGGTATCTTGTTGACCACAGAGGAAGGCTTTCCCCCTTATGTTTGGTCTAATATGTTTTGAATAACTGAACTACATTTTGAATAAGGTTTCATATGCTAGGTGTGAACAAGAGTACTCCTATCTAACTGTCAAGTCAAATTCCATCACACTAGGTGCAACGCCATCCTAGTTATTTATACCTTAATGCATTGTACTTCATGTGTAAATAAACATAAGGTAATTGGCCATTTAAAAAATTCAAACTCCTTAGTATCCATCATTAGCATCTCATGTCTTGTTGGAATAAATTTCTTTCTTCCATCCGCTTTCACGCTAACATAGTACCATGATAGTTAATCAAAAATCATTACCATCATTGCATTCATCTTGCATCCATAAACCATCATCATATTGCATATTACATATCATACCATATGGAAAGCATAATCATACCATATGTATTGCATCTCCATCATTGCATAATATAGATTGGTTATTCTAAGTATCTCATAAATGATAACATTACATTCATTCACATAAACATTTCATAAATCATCCCATACAAGCCATATCATGTATATCATAAGCATCCATTGTATAATAATACGAGCATACCATGTACATAAAAATTATTAACAATCCATTGCATCATATGCATGCATATCATCCATTTCCATAATTATACAAGCATGTCATAAAAACATCCATTACGCCATCACATACACATCACATATCATATATTAAAACATCCATTTTGCATATCATAAATATCATATCATAATGCATGCATATATCATTCCATAAAACATTATTTCATACACTATACATTCATCACATCATTACATCACGTCATCATCATAACATAATAAAGTGCATGTCATACATGGGAGAATTTCATACATCTTATCATTCATCATTGCATAATAATATAAATCCATTATTCCAAGCATTTGCATCACATCATAAAGCATCATCACATTACATTATCACATGATTATAGTATCATCATCACATGATCATCATATAGTATAATCATAAGATAGAATCATTGCATCACATATAAGATCCATTCATAATGCATAGAAGTAAGATAGCACACATCATATCAAGTTCAAAATCATATCATCAAAATAACTATACTGTCATGGTACAAAAGAATAAAATCAAGTATGTATCAAATACATAAGTAAAAAGGCCCACTAGGCTATCAAAAATGAGCCCATGGGGCATAAAGAATCCTATCTCTAATCCAAAGTGAAGGCTAGCTCTGCTAGCTATTGCCCTAGCCACCTACTCTATCCCCATGGTCCTTTGTGGGTCTATGGCTTGTCCTCTGTGAAAATTTTGGGACTTGGGCTGGTCTCGACATGACTTGATAATAATACATCCTATAGTAATCAGGCTCCTGGATGGCCTCCATGTACAATCGAAGTGATCCCATGCTTCGGGAGGAGGATGTAGACATACTCTCTATCTACTATCAATTTCCCATCTCTACCACTACCTGTAGCTCTATGGCCTATCTCTGCTAGACCACCTGATCCCACTCTACCCATAGTTGATCATTCTCATCCATCAATACCTGTATCTATGCCTCAAGCTAAACAAGATGACCATCCCTATGATCTAGCTGAGGTCCTGGTTGCATGGGTGGCTAATCCTAGTCCCCGTCCCTCAGTGGTGTGGGGACCCTATCTTGGTGCCTATGATCCTGATGTGCCTAATCTTGGTCTTGCCAGTCTTGATCCTAATTATCCTTCCAGGGTTGATCTTGTGGCCCCCTGTCTTGTACCGGCTAACCTGGTGGTGGCCCACCCCCTCCCTAGTCCTCATCTTCACCCCTTTGGCCTTATCTACCTCCTCAGCCTCTGGCCTTCCACCATACAAAAGGTGTCCCTAGCACTGTAAGCCTAAGAGGTAGCTGAAACCAATCTTTGTACACCTGTGTGGTGCTTGCATCCACATGACGCTGATCATATGGCCAATGTCTAGCAAACAGCTACATGAAACTTTACACTGCCTTATGTGCACATATATATCAACCCTAGGAGCTTTGGCTCATCATCTGTATGAATATGGCCACATACTAATCATCTAGCCTATCCTGTGGCTCACCGAACTATCTCTAAACCCTACCTATTAGGTACATCTTGAGCATCATGTGCTCCCTACCCTGCATTAATCTGTCCTGGTGGGTGAAGAAATGTTATTGCACATCATCAAACCACGTAGGCTATCCAAGGTATGGTCGCCATGTGAAGACCCGCATATCATCTAAAACTCTCCTCCAATGAGGAATGTTGGCCTATCCTATGAAAGTAAAGGAAACACCTCCTCTGTATCAACTAGAAGAACTCTATGATAGAGCAAAATGATGTGCTTCTAGGCCTAGATATGATGCAGTGTCACTCCAACCCCAAGAGGTCTATCGTCAAGGTATGAAAATTCATGAAGATATCTATATAGCGAGGCCAATAGAGCTAGCCCCCAAGAAATGCATACTTATCTCCAGACCATGCACTCCCAAGCCAGCCCCCATCGAGGACTAAAATATCGGCCCTATTGATCTAGTGCGAGCAGAACTGATAAGATAGCTGCAATAATAAGGTGAAAGGGTGACATGGTGAGCCTATAATGCTCCAACTCAATCTATCCCTCTAAAAATATAAGCTCATCCTAGCCCATAAATTCATAACAGGGCTCCCTCCTAGCATCCACATCATATATCATGCACTCTCCGTGGATGGGCAATCTGTGGATCCACTACACATCCTTTAGTGTGACTTTCACCTCACCTATTGGGAGGTTGAAAGAAGATGTCTTGTTGTACCATCTCTCAGTGAGTGTCCTCAGCATACCCAAGTGTGTCTACACAGGTGGTGCATAAGTGATGTACCAAAGTCCAATCACCCCTAGATGCTCTTGCTATTGCTCAAGCATACCCTGCAAAGCACCAAAAATTACTCAAGGCCTTTGATCATGTGAGTATAGTATCATCACCTCCTCCTGCATCAAGAAAGTCACCATGTTAAAATTCATCAAAAATCTTGTTCTTGATTTGCCTCGATGTACCCCAAACAACTTGTGTATCAGTGTTTGTGGGTGCGGTGTAGTTTGAAAGTTCCAAACTATGCCACTAGGAGACTTTGACCCTCAAACTTGTAGAAGTTGAAAAATCAACTTCATAGTCCCCGAGAATCATCTACAAGCAATCACCTATCACATGCAACAAAAATTCATAACAAAAATGAAAGATGTTCTGTAAACCCTCAAAGCAAAATTGTGCAAGAAAAAATCAGCATAATTTTGCTCTGAGGGTTTACATAACATCTTTCTTTCTTTTTTCTGAATATCTATTGCATGTAATAGGTGATTGCTTGCAGGTGATTCTTGGGGACTATGAAGTTGATTTTCCAACTTCTACATGGTATCAGAGGCTTTATTTACAACCCCTTCTCATATTTTTGAGAAAATCATTGCAGAGATTGTTTAGGATTCCTCAAGGGTTTCATACCTTGAGATTGTCTCTCTATTTGGGTGCTCTTGCATGGTCACTTTTGGCACACATTGGAGGAAATCTAAGCTCATTTTTGAGTCTAGGGCTATCGAAAAAGTCAAGATAAACTTTTGTTTCACCTAAATCTGACATTTTATGCCAAAGTTATGAGGGTTTGAAGATTTGCCAAATCTAGCCGGTATTGGCATGGTGTGATGGTTCATAGGTGGCATTGTTGTTCTTGCCACCAAGGTTCAAACCTTGTTGGGGTGGTATTTTTGAATGGTTGTATCTGGTTCATAGCTCCAGTCAAAATCGTTTACCCCTTGAATTAAAAAAAAAAATATTTGCCAGATCTAGGAGTTGTGAAGCTTTTGGTGCATTTTCAAGCAGATCGGACATCGCCATCAGATCCAGAGCATCCGAGAGATGAAAATTGACATATAACACACCCTATTTCAGCGTTGGGAGCTTCTGAGGCTAAAAAAAATTTGTTTCAGAGGTCGTATAGTCTATGTACAGCCCTTGTGCACACATTTCAGAAAAAAAATTTAGGTTTTTTAAAAAAAATTCCTGCATAAAAAAAGACAGAATTTCATTAGTTTTTGTTTTTTTTGAAAATCAAAATAAAAATATATATATATAAATCAAAAAAGACAATTTTTTTTTTTGTTTTTAGGCTTTAAAGCCTACACATAGGGTACAGGGCCATACCCTGGCGGCAACCCAAGCCGACCCAATGCTTCCACTTTCTTCCTCACTAGTGGCACACACACACCCACCGACAGCAGCAAGGCCACCGACCTTTTTTCAAACACTGGTCGGCCTTCCAGAATTTGACGAAATTTTTAGAATGAACGCTAACCCTCAAAATCACCGACAACCTTTCAAATCACCGGCAAACTCTTCAAAAGTTTGATTGGGAATATTCCCAGAACATTCCAGTAAAACCAACGACAAAATCTTTTAAGATAACTGCAGAATATTCCATGCAGGGTGACGACTATCAAATTTTTTGCAAGGGGGGTTTTTTTTGCGATGGCAACTAGACGGCCGTCAAATTTAACCTTGTGAATTTCTAACATTAGCATGACATCATCATCCGTATGGACCTCTTTGCCCCTCCTAGCCCTGATTTTCCTTCAAGGATCAGTTTTTTCCTTTTGGGTATAAATTGGGCATACAGTATCAAAATCGAGCAAACAAGATATTGTCGGAAAGCTGGTTCCGAGAACTTTCTAGTGTTGAAGTTTATTTTTCAGTATTTTTTTGTTTATCTACATTTATTTCTATATGAATTCAGATGTTCATTTATGGCTTCTAAGCTTATAAATTTTTGCCGCGATCTTCGATTTTTGTCTTCTTTGTGGCATTGGAAGGTATTGAGGATCTCTATTTTACTATCCATGCACTTTTTTCTTTATCTATCCCAAGTTTATCATTATTCCATATTTGTCCCGATGGGGTTTTTGGAGATTACTTGGATGTTTTGGCAATTGGAAAGGTGAAACTTGAATATTTTTACTTCATTTTAGTATTACATCATCTTATTTTTCTGTTTATGCATATTAGCATTCTCTCCTTTTATAATCATTGGGTTATTGTAATAAATGAACTGAGATAAAGTTCCATCAGGGGGTTTCTTGCATAATAATTTGATTAGAGTGTGCATGCACTTTGATCTCCATTTTGTTTTGATGGAAACTCAAATGGGTTATCTAGTTTCTTAGTTTCTTTCGGCCACATTATAAAGCAAATCATATCTTGCAATTAAGAATTCCTGAATAATAATATTTTGCACATCTTTTGCAAAGCTTTTCCTTTTCTGATTTTCTCTTCTATGGAAGGATTTTTTTGGTTTGCATTTTTGATCTTGGTTTCTAACATGGTATCCGAGCCTTTATGGTACTCCTTCCCATGGAAGAGTTTTAGTCTTATTTTGGCATCGACGTTGATATACACAGTTTCTAGATTTTGTCATCATCTCATCTACTGTTGCTTCATAGATTCTAGGGTTGTTCCAGTTTGTGAGTTTTCTAGTGTTCTATGGCATTGGGTTTGGTGTTGCATGATTATGATTCCATTTTTGGTTTCAGTTGTAGACATAAGTATCTTTCCTTGCTTGTCAGATTGTGGTTCCAGTGTTACTCCACAGTGTTCTTCAAGTGCTTCTCTACAATAGTCATCTCATTGTAGGGGGGTTTTGTCCCACTGGATTTTCCTTCTCTACCTCATTATTGCATTTGTACTTGGGTACCTGATTAGGCCTTATTGTCGGGACCCATTCATGCTTTCTTACATTCATCTTAGAATTTAGGTGCATGCTTTGTTAGTCTCCCTAACTTGCACTTATGGGGGGGTGTTAGTGTAATTAATATTTAATTACACTTGCATAACTTTACTTAGGTAATATTTAATTCCTAGGTTAATTTATTCTCATCCTTATCTTGTTGAGCTATCTTGTTGCTCAAGATAAGATTAGGGCTATGCATCTTTGATTTTATAAAGAAAATCATATCTTGTAATTAAGAATTCCTGAATAATAATATTTTGCACATCTTTTGCAAAGCTTTTCCTTTTCTGATTTTCTTTTCTGTGGAAGGCTTTTTGTGGTTTGCATTTCAGATCTTGGTTTCTAACAAAACTCCACTACAGTGTCGTAGTTTGGACATGCGACTTAGTTTGACCTAAACCCTAAATTATAAAACGGCCCACCGTGGTGCACTTTACATGTGCGGCTCAGTTTGAAATTAGAGCCCTCATTCCAAACTATGTTGTGGCATCGTTATTCATGAATACTACATAGTTTAAGCCCATGTAGCACTGAATCAAACTTTCTAGCAACACTATATTGGACCACTCCTGAAAACCTAGAATCCTAGGCTAATTAATGTGCATGAAAATTGAAAAATGAAGTTGGGTCAAGTTGACTCACTAGTGGTCTAGTGCCAAGTAGCCTTTGGTGTGTGTGTACCCTGTCTGAAATGTGTTGGGGAAGTTGTTGCGCCATCTCGCGAAGGGGTCAAAGCTAAAAATTGCAAAATATCTAAAGGCTAAATGTGAAAATGAATTGGAAGTGGCCCCTCAAGGCCTATTTGAGCCTAAAAATTAGGGTTTTGTTATCCCATTTAGCCGTCCAACTAGGGTTATGATCCCCTAATCTAGTTTTTGCTCGACTGAGGGCTGTTTTTCATTATTTTTTGCATTTTATCTCATTTTTTGGCATTTTGGAGCCTTTCTGGACCCATCAGGCACCTTGTATCTCTTTTTTGCGAGATCACTCAAAAATCCAATTTTTTATCTAATCTCTTGAGGGGGCAATATATCGGCATGTTTTCGTCCATTGGGGTAGTAGTGGGGAAAATTTTGAAATTAGAAATTTTTTGAATTTTGATTGAGATAGTTATTCTTTAAACCAATGTAATGAGTACTTTGCTTCAAAGAGGGGAAAAATGTAGACATAAAAAATATACCAACACACTTGATCCTAATTACTAACAACGTTTCATCCTGAATCACCTTCTTAGCGTGTCATCACTCTTCATCCCTTAATTAAATAAATAATCATTTATTTGATTAAGTCATTCTCTCTTGTTAATTAAATTAATCAATTTGATTTAATTAACCCTGGATCTCTATTTAATTAAATAAATCAATTTTATTTAATTAATCTCTAAAGTCATCTTATTAAATTAAATAAATTAAACCTTTATCTAATTTAATCTGGCAATCACCCCCTTTAGTTAAATAAATCAAATTATTTAATTAACTGTCTAAATCGTTCTCCTCTCAACTTTGATTTATTTAAATCCTAAAATCTATGTCAAAATTTTCAAATCACTTAACCTCCTCTTATTTAATCAAATTCTGATTAAATCTAATCTTAATCCATGTCCCATCCTCTAGCTTTTGCCACTTGCACATGAAAATACATTTAATTGATTTATTAAATCTCTATTTTCTTTCAACTTGGAATCTTTAGGGGAATATTCTTCCAAATTTTAAATCCCTCCAAGTGGATTTGTCCTTCTATCAAGAAATTCATTCCCTCTTACATGTCCTTGTGCATTGAGCCAAGTGGCATTTAATTCAATTTTTTTCCCTCTTACATGTCATTTCACTATTTTCAAATTCCACCTAATTTCATTTATGGGAACATTCATCAAAATGTGCACTTCCTTTCCCCATTCACATCTTAACAAGTGATGCCTCCTAATTGGGTGTTGAATGATCCCACATTCCTTCATCTTTTCTTTCTATAAATAAGAGGCTTCTCTCCTTATTTTGATCATCCACAATTTGAGTAAACTTTCTATTGATCATAAAATATTGTGCCTCTCCAATAGTCTTATGGGAAATTCAGTGAGTGGGGGACAAATTGCATCTCACTAAATACCTTCGGGTTTTTTTACAAAAAATTTGCTCTTATTTTAGGGTTTTGAGATAAGCAAGAAAGAGAAATGTAAATATAAAAGATGAAAGGTGATACGCCAAATATTTTACAACATTTCAAAATCAAATTATTCCTATGATTGATATAAAGGACAAAAAATTCCACAACCCTTCATTGTTGGAAAGAGAACGAACAATAAAGGCTAACTTCAAGCATAGTGTAGAATTTCAAATCTTTCTGCAAGCAGTGTTCATTGACGTCTAATTAGACTTAAAAAATCCTTAGAGTAAAAGATTAATATTCAAAAATTATAAGAACCATGTCTCCTAATAGAACATAGCATATAAAAATAAGAACTTCAAAGATACTAAAAAATTCCAATGACAGTCTGATTTTTCCTAAAATCGCTATTCCACAGCACAAGCATAAAGCATAGAAATCTACTATTTAAACTATCAGAATATAGCTTGAAAGACACAGTGTTTCATTTAAAAAATGATAATATAAAGAAAGAAAGCTTGAAAAATCCCATACATGGATAGTCTCAAAAATTTCCCTCAATAGTTCATGCTTTAATTAAAACTAAACTTTGAAACAAGGCTAGACTCTAATCTGACAATAGTTTAAAACTTAATAGATATAATTTGCTAGAATAAAGTAGTTCTATAACTTGCTTCTAAAATACAATTGATAAACTTTAATAAAATTAAAAAGAAAGTAGTTCCTTTTTTTAGAGAAAAAAGTTTCCTCTTGGAAAATACTTTTTTAAAAAGATCAAAATTATAAATCTTAATCCAAAAAAATCTAAAATATAAACAATCCTATTCCTTTATCTTTGGTGTCATCACCTTCCTTTTATATCCACTGAAGAAAAAAAACACCGCCTTGAACTAGAAGTAATGACTGTCAGGTGTTGATGGTTGATAGCACATAATCCAATCACAAACTCTTGGTTAGGCCGCAAAAGATCTCTACATTAACTCCTCGACTACTGCATTAATGTTCTCTAGATATTTTAGCAAAGATAAGACCCAAATACGATTAGATCCTAGGAGCAACTACTTGAAAACAAACACAATTGATTGATTGCATTACTATGAGGTGTCATCTCAAAACTTACATCACAAAAACCAAAAGAAGAAAAGAAAATCCATCCAGCTTAGACAAACTCCCCAAATATATATCTTCATAGGAGGCGCAGATAACCCGTGACAAGGAGATGATGTTTCAGCATGGTAAAAACTCTCGAACTTGTAAATATATCTCCCAAGGAAATGTTTGACAAGCAAACATCTGTCCAGAAACTCCTCCTGAAAGGAAAATAAAAGGGAAAAGTTGCATAGCCACCACGTGGCACATCACACACATTTTTTATATTTCTCTTGAGTGTCAGTGCACTCGACACTGAAGACATATATTCAAACCCAAAAATAAAATGACTGAGGAAAAAAAAACCTTGATAGTTCTGGTGACTTATAGGGGTCTTCGCTTTTGCGGAGATTCAAACCTAGGCCTCTAGTTGTTCTTGGAGTTTGATGAAAGTAGCTCTCTGGGCCTCCTAATCTGCATTTTTTTGTAACATGAGGGTTCAAATATGTCTATATGTTTGCTCAAGATCAAAAATATCCTTGAATGAGATGATGCCCCATCTAGAAGATATTGCACCTAGGTGATAATAGAGTTGAGAAAGAGGATGGATTTTGCACTCAAAATCATACACTATGGGTACAACATTTGAGCTTGGAAGTTTAGCAGTAGCCTCAATCTTACATTGTATTGCCTTATTGATTTTCTCAATTATTAGTGTTTCTTCATCTAGGGAGAGAAGTGGAGGAAACCTGAAACCAACCAAGACAGTGAATTTTTTTTTTATCTTAGTGACTTTTGTTCAAAACCATTTGGTGATCCTTGCATCTTCCCACAATTAGGTGGTAGTTGATAATCTCATTGTCTTTGATGGAGGCGACCCTACAATCAGGAATCACTGCTCCTCTAAGAACCTGATTGATGGAAATACTTAATTTGGAAATAAAACTTTGTGAGTCTGCCACTCGAGGTGGACATGTTTTTATGAAATGGTCAGCCATCAGACCAACTTTGGCATTTAGTTCACGTACATCCTTTAGTAACTGTAAGGTGGGTCCTAGTACACACATACCAGCCCCTATATGCTCCCAATGCATAGCCACTAACCTTATCATTATGGACAAGGATCTAGAACTCCTTATAGTAGTTAACTCCTCCTTCCAATGAGCTTCTCTTACTCTGGTATCTTCTTCTATTTGACCTTTCTCTTAAAGAGAATTTTTCATCTCAAAGCTTAGTCTTCTGACTTCTTGTCTTGACTCCTCTACTTCAATCTAGACTCTTCGTAGATCATCAACATTTTAGGATTTGGGATCAACCAAATATTTCTTTAATTTTTCATTTTTGGAATGAAGACAAACGTATTCATTTCGAGTATCTACAGGAAACATGGAAATGTATCCTTGTTGGCCTTGAATTTTTTTTACATGGGCCATTTCAACATCTTTGGCTTGGACCTCATTCTATAGCCTGCTCACTATCCCTTTCACAATTTCCAACTCATCCTCACGTTCCTTAATTTCCTATCTAGATGTTCATAATAAGCACATACCACCTTTTGTGTGGCTTTGGCTAGGACCATTTTATCATGTGGGTGAGTTTCACTCAGATCCAAACCCATGGCATAAATTTCATAGTCCTCCATTTGCATTTTCTCTCCGGGCTTGAAAACTAGCATCCTCATTGTGGTGATAAGAAGGGATGTCCACTCTTCATTAAAACAAGCTTCAATCCTCTTGGTGGCAGGCCTTTTGGCACTCTTTGATAATATTTTCAATTTCTTTGTCTTTCAGGCCTCTTTGGTGGAATTGAAATGACCTTGAAGAGTTTGAGGGACATCAACACTCTGAGCTATGATGGGGGAATTAGGGGGTAGTCCAAACAAGGTGATAGTAGGGGAGACTTCAAATACATGAGCATGAGGAGATGCAAATGGTAGTGTGATCATAGAAAAAGGGGGAATGCCAAAAGGAGCATGGGAATAAAAAAATAGGGGCAAAAGCAGAAAAAGGCTAATGGAGAGGCATTTTCCTGCAAGTAGATGGGCCAATAGTAATAGGAAAATTTTTAGTCTTGATGATTTCAATGGGTGCTTCAGACAAAACAACTAATGGTACAACAACAGCCGCAATGGATAAAGCCTTCTCGATGTGCAAAAAGGTTTCAACAGGTTCATTTTCAATGGTAGGGGTTAAATTTATCGCTCCTAGTTTAGGAACTGAAGATGGGGAATTTATTTAAATAGGAAGAGACTGGGGTTGTACCAAAGATGCAAAAATAGGAAGAAGAGGGCCTAGAGAAAAACTTACCCGAGCTACAGTCGATGAAACATTCTAGAAGATGGACTCCACTTCTTCATCCCGATGGATTAGTATATCATGGGTACTTAAGTCCTCGATCTTCTTCTGTTTCACACGATTAGAGCCATCATGTTCCGATCTCCTTTTAGAGGAGTCACTTGATATTCAAACATCAGTGGTGACTGAGGATATTTTTGGAGATTGTCAGGCCTCTTTCTCTTTGCCTCAGGCTTTAGATGTGGATGGAGCCTATGGACACCCTAGTCCCAAATTTCTTCAGTTGTCAAGTTCCTAAGGTCTAGGAATTAGGAGTGGAACTTGTTCCTCTTCAATTTCGTGGTTGGTCTCAAGATTTCTATTGTTAGAATCAACTCTCCTATAATATGTGTGTTCAAACTCTTCATCAAGCTAGAAGCTTCCAAAAAAAATGTTTGGATTCCTCATCTCTTGTCAGAACTTCTAAAATTCTCTCTTCTTTCTTTCTGACTATCCCTTACGCCACAACTACGTATCAAGATATTTTCTCATTGGGAGATTCCTCTAGTATTGTGCTTGGGGCTCATAAAAACTTAGCCATCTTGGTTGTTCCTCTAGTATATGGGCCAGGTCGATGTATATTTCTGCATTTTCTTTGGTCAGATTTCTCCTTCTTTGGAAATATTCCCTGAACTCATGCCTTAAGCTGAAACACCCATCTGGGTTATAATTCCACTTGTCACAAATGAGGACCAATCCTAGAGCAACCAAATTATTCTAGATCTCATCCTCCACTTTCCATTTTCTTAATACCACTTGAATTTTTGCAATCATAAGGGGAAGATTGAAAAGCTTTGCATTATTCCTTCCCATACCATAACTCTTATTAATAGCCGATACTTGTTAGCAAGCCTCCAATGCAAAATTTTTATCTATCACAAATCTGGGGAGTCATATATCTTCCCCAGGGAAACCATGAAACCAAATGAAGGTGAAATCTTCACCGAGGAAGTAATCCATTAAGATAGGTGGATGTTTTATCCATTTTATAGCTTCCTGAGAAAAAAAACCAATGGGGCAAGGTAGTAAATCTTGCAGCATTGGTCTCAAAAAATAATCTGCAAACTGATAGTAATCTCCTATTCTTGAAAAAATGTAGGTCCACACAAAAATTTGCTAGATATAACCTCTCTCATCTATCCTAGAAACTGGAACATTTCTCCCTAGCCACTCAAAATTTTGATGTAATAACAAATGGACCAAGATGGAAGAATACCTGAACTTGGACTCCATACTGTAGTTTCTCGATTGTAGCTTCATATTTCTAGCCATTACTTCAGCAAAATCGTAGTGTCTCTACACTCTTTCTCTTTTGAGCACAAGGCCTAGGAAAAATTGGAAGGGGTTAACCTCTTAATCATCACCGAGACCAAAAACCTAGGCCAACATCAAGAATATAGATTGTGTATCCTTCTTAAGATGGTGATATTGACCCCATGGCCCTCAATAGTCTTTCTATTTTTGTTAAACCTTTTTTCACATGCGTCGAACAACTCTGGGCATGGATGAACAATAGGTAGCACAAACTATGGTAGGCCAATGTTCCAAAGCCAAAATGAAAAACCCTTTATAGACTCATGGCCTAGCATCCTCTGAAAAGCACCTTCCCTAAGATTTTTAGGGTTGGTGGATAACCAAGGGTCGTAAACATTATTAGTTATATCTTGAACTGCCTCCCTTAAAATGTGTTTGTCAAGCTGAAACTTCTTGCAGTATTCAAATAGTCATTCTTTTGGCACTGGGGCATTAACAAATGAGTAATTCCCAAATATATCTGCATAACTAGATCTTTTGTTTGCTACTTTGTCCTACCTACCATAGGTAGATGCTTCCACCATGATTGCTTGAAAGTGATACAAAAACTCTTTGGTTACAATAACCATTTTTTCTTTGCTAAAATTAACCTACTTTTGAGCATAATTAATTTCAGAGCTTTACATGCAGTTACGAGTTTGCTACTATTGATGACTCATTAAATGCTACCATTGGGGAATACGTGTAGATGGGAGATTTGTATCCCTTGGGAAATCCAAAAAATTCATAGAAATGAAATTAGTAAATTCCTTCTACCACCTCTTGTTTCCTTTAATTCATTACCTTGGAAAGCATGCTTTTCATCATATGGAGCATGTCGAGATGACACAAGGTACTTTTGAAAAGAGGTCTTCATTAATTTGTTAGAGCTTTAGCAAGTTAATCCATATCTCTTCTCATTAGTGGATAGGTTGGCACTTATTATGGCAAGGATGCACATCAACCATCAACATATTAGGAATTTACTCCCCAATGCCCAAATTTATTTCTCAAGGCGTTCTGATAGATCCTCCATATGATTTTCCAACCTTGCCTCATTTTTAAAAAAAAAATTATTGTCGTCCAGCCAAAAATAAACATCTCATTGGAGAAATTTCTCCGTTAGCCTTTTCTATATATATCCACACCACATTTTGTTACATTCATTCAAACATATAGTTCTCTAACTTAGTTGTCCTTCCCCCTACTCCTTCTCTGCCATTTTTCAATGTTGTCATGATATCTACTAGTCTTGGCACCCCTATTCAGCTCCTTCCATGGAGACCATAGGGCTACTTTGTAGTTGTGATTACTAATAGCCGTATGAAGTTCTTGGTGAAGAATTTTGACCCCTTGGTCATGACTACATTCAAGTGGGTCATCGGTGCGAACTACCTTACTAACGAGAACCAGTTGTGAAGCAATTATAACATGCTCTCTCACTTTGTGGCCCCACTATTGGACCTGGGTGTGGCCAAACCCATGATAATTGTACTGTGTCAGAAGATTTTCAACACTTCTCTGATGGAAGGGCTTGGAAAGATAATCCAAGTGGCCATTCCAAGCATCGACATTCCAAGCACCATGGACCTTCGCAGGTTTGTGGACTTTAGGGTGGACGTGCCTTGGTTTCCTTTCTTAACTAAATTTTGCACCATGGATGTGGAGGTGCACCATTTCTCTTCTTAGCCAATAGCCACTTTCCTTCTATGGGACTATAGTGTGGAGAAAGTTCCAGGGATTTCCTAGAAAAAGCATTTTAGTTACCTAGTGCAACTCCGTAGTGAGTAGACCTTGGGTCTAAACTACATGGCTCACATGCATTGTGTTTTTTTCCCTTGCCTATAACCTATCTGAAAAATGAAGAAGAAGAAAAAGGAGAAGCAGAAGCTAAGTACGAATCATTTTTACTTTGTCGTTGGAGGTGAAAAGAAGGAGAAAAACTAACTATCTGGTCATCGCCTCCGCTTTGACAACTTTTGTTTTGCTTCACTTTTTGGGTTTTTCTCAAGAGGGCTTTAAATGATATTTATGAGCCTCGGGCTATATAATACATTGTAATTTTTTGTCAATGAACATAATTTATTATAGCTCTTATTCTCCCTTGTGTTATTTTGGGCCTTATTCTAATTTTTTTTAAATTATTACAAAATTTTAACATATGATACATAATTGCTAAAAATTTTAAAAGAGTTGTGAATTTTTTACTAGAAATTTCTTAGATAAATACCATTCACCAAAAAATCTATAAAACATCACTTTGAGTATGTATTTCTTCACCTTTTCACATGTGTTGTTTTTGAAAGGTCCCTTCTACAACACTTTGGAATTGATCGGTCATCTTGGCTTTGCAACAAGTGTGTGGTACTCTTGCACTGAACCTTCTTCTGGGTGAGAATTTTCTTCATCAAAACATCGTCTGATTGTTTGACGATGGTAAATTGTAGGTCCATAGGTTATTTCCCTATCTCTTTTTGGCCTTAGGGTTTTTGCTAAGTTTTTGTACATCAATTTGTACTTGAAAACCTTGGGGGCTAATTTGGGGGTAATTTGATTCATCGACAGGGGAACTCATCTATGATGATTCCCATCTATTTGAGGGGCCAATCCAACATGTTGGATTGCCACAATTAAGTTCTAAATGGTTGATTTGGTTGAACTATCCCCTTTCACATCATAATATGTTGAAGTCTTTGGAAAAACCTTGTATTTGATAACAAAATTTGACCCTTGTGATTCTACCATCTCTTGGGTACTAAAAGGTGTGATGTTTTCAAGTAGATGCAACATGCCTCTTATCTTCCTTAAAAGCTTATCTTTTTTTCATTTTTTCTTCTCTAGCCGATTGATAACCACTGTGCCCTTGGGAGCTTGTTGGAAAGACACCTTCTCTTTGATCATCAGAGAAAATGAGGTTGAAATTCTCATGAAATCTAGTATGAATCCTCAAGTGAGGGTAGATTTATCCGAAATAAAATTGACATTTAATTCTAAGCTTCAAACTATCTCAAAAAAATTATATTCTTGAGGGTATGGACATTTCCCACTTGGTGGTAGATGTCATCCTTAGTCAATCGGATCCCATTATAGAGACTTTATTCTCCCTTGATGACTTATGTATGAACAATGAGATTTATTCCCTACTTAAAGCTTGGGAGGAATGCCATGTCAATGTTATGGAATAATGATTATCCAACAAAATTCTTCCCCATTTGATGAAAACCTATATTTCCAAGAAGCTTTCCTTCGAGTAGACTATCCTTTGTCTCTTCTTAGTTGACCTGGGCCCTTTGTCTAAGGTAGACATCAGATGGATTATACTCAGGTCATACCCTTTGAGATCATATCTACAGCATAATTCTTTCCTCTTTCTTTTATCCCTATGAGAGGTCCTTATGCCAACTGCTAGTTTTTTTTCCCTTTCTGACACTAAGCTTGATGTAATCCCTTGAAACTATAGAGAATTTTTTCTTTGTCAGATCAAAAATTGATTCTGAGTGTGTTCTGATAAGAAATGTCTAATAGATGTTTCCATCTTGAGGTTGGGAATTTCCTTGTATATCGACAGTTTCAAAAGTTTCAATGAGGTTTCTTATATCCTATTTTTGGCATCTTAGCCTTTTATTTGTTGTGGTTGCTTTCTCACAGATCTAGCTTTCTATGAATTCTAAATTTCTGACAACTTTCTTCACACCCACACCTATTTTTTCTGCTAGATCCAATCCCACTAGTAGAGCATGGAGATAGAAAACAATAAGCTTTGAGACACTTCAATCCCATTGGAAATATCAATCGGGCACTTATTCTAGGATCAACATTACACTTGACACCATTAAAGGGTATACCCACACATAATTATAAGATAGATCATCGAGCTCTTTTGAACTATTCATTAGTTTTGGATAGGCCTGATCTCTGTCAAAAATCACATAGGCACTTAGCCCTGTTGCACGAAAGTTACCAAATGGATCTGAATTAGTGAACTAATTTAGCAGCATCTCTTCTTCCAAAATCTTCTCATTTCTACCTTCTTCTTCTATAGGAATTTCCACACAGTACCTCCCTTGGTGGAAAGTTGGGGTATCATCAAATCTGAAGGATAGATTTTCATCATCTATGATATGTTCAGGATACAAGGATTCAGATAGAATCGTCATCTTTATTCCATGTTTGGTTCACAATTTCAAGTGGGACTAGTCAAGTGCCAGGTATCCTCCAAGTTTGGTGGTGAAATCTCTTCATAAGCACATTCTAAAAACTAGTGTAATTTCAATTATTACTACTTCCTGAGTGATTTTTTGGCTTGGATATGAGAATAGGTTCAGGGAAAAATCCCTTATCTGACCAATAGTTAGGACTTTCTTTTCATCAAGTTGCATAATTCCCTTTTCAAGGGGCTTGTGCTCGAGTTTTAGAGCATCTACCATTTGCTTGGGCATAACATATGTGCTAGCTCCCAAATCAATCATATTATAGTGCAACAATTTATATCCTACTATAAGCATAAAAAATAATGGCATAGGTTTTAACGCTATCACAATTATTTGTATAAGCTGTTGATTTTAGAGCTTGAGGGGGAAATGTGAATCTATCATTTCCACTTTGATTTCTAAAGTGAGTCAAGGTCTCCTACACACTTTTTCCTTTTGCTTTCAATGCTTCCTAAAGCAGAGTTTGTTGCTTAGGAATTGATATAATGTCCCAAAATGAAATGCTGGCAGGTGCCTTCTTCAATTTCTCCACTATGTTAGGCATCCTGATAGTTTGGTTCTTTGACTTGAACGATGGTATTTATCTTTTCTTTGAGAGAAAACATTCCATCGAGGCCAGACCTTGCACTTTATTTACCTCCTTTTCTTTTGAGGGCTGATTATGTGGTCATAAACTAGGTCAGACAATGGGCGGCAAGGCTTGGTTCTTTGAGGGACACAAATGACATGTTTGCAGATGTGGTAGAGCTTGTTGTACATATTCTTCTATGATATTTCTTTTTGATCTTGTATTGTAATCTAACTATACTTTCAAAATTCTAATCGTCAAGGATTCATTTGCAAATTTAGCTTTGTCTTCCTCCAACCATGAGAAAAGAGCTTGGTTGGGCATAATGTCCAATTCTTGTTCAAGGGACATTCCTTGCATTTGTGCCCTAAGATGAGCATTCTCCATTTGTGGTGACTCGTATTCGCCCTCATTTGGGAACATACCCTTACTCCTCTATTTGGCCACCTTTTGCTTCATATTTCCCCTTGGATAATTTTAGGGCATATGGCTATCATTGCATGAGAAGATAAATTGTAATGGTGAAGCAATCAAAACTATCTAATTTGTCAACGAAAACTATTGACCTCCTCCTCTGTAATACCCTTGATACGAATTCTCTTGGTAAGGGGGTTTTCCTCCACCATAGATCTCAGTGGTCATTTTTGGAGGTGTTGCTTGTTGCCATTTGATAATGACTAATTCATTACAAAAATTATGCATTATATTTTTTATATCAAGGATATCCATTGCCATTGATGAGATACTCGATGTGCTAGCTTGAGTGGTAGGGTGTTCATTCATAGGCTGCAGGGCAACCAAATTTAATTATGTGGTGGGAGTGCTTGGATAGGCTTCCTCTTGGCAGTTGTTGAAGATTTCTAAGAATACTCGCATTGGTGGTCAAAGCGGAAGTTTCCTAGCATCGATCAGGTTAATCTCTACATGCATGGTTGCCATCTTGTATGCATCAGGTAGGGTGTTCCCTCCCATGGAGGTTACCATAAGTGTGATATCCAGATTGATGGAATTTAGGTAGAACATGAAAGCCATCACAACCTATGGTCGAGTAGTCACAAGAATTCTTTTCCAGGTCTTATGAAACTTGGTATTGAAGTTTCTCATGGATTCAGTGGGGGCTCTCTTGATGGTGATTAGTTGTTACAATAGTGAAGAACAATCTCCCTTTTTAGAGAATCATTTGAATGGGCATTGTTTGAGCTGGACCCAAGAAATATTGGAACCTGAGACTAGAGATCGATACCAATCTTGAGCATTTCCCTCAAAAGAGGCAGCTAACAGTCTTAAAGTGATGCTATCCTTTGATATGTTGTGTACCCTACATACCTCTACTATATCTTGAAGGTGTTCAGAAGGGGTTTTTAAATCCTCTCCAGAGAATCTTTGGATAGCCTTAAGGGCATTAGCTAGTATGGAAGGCCATACATCTAGGGGTGTGGGTGGTCATAACGAACTACCATTGTCCCATGTTACAAAGTTTCTAGGAGCAGGAGGAGGTACTTGAGACATTAGGAAAATATTTCTATGAATAGGGTATACATGCAATCTTATCTAGAAATTTAAACCTCTGGATGGAGTAGATAAGGCTCTTAATAAGGAGATTTGACTTCTTGCTCTATTAGTCCTTATAGGTGATGCAAAACCTATGGTTATTCTCCTTATAGGATTTGAGGTAGGTAACTAGGAGTACTAGAAATGACCTCTAAAGGATGTTCTCTTTTGGACTTTAGGCATGAAATTTCTAGTTTTCTTCCTTAGCCTAATTTAAGAAATATTTTTTACTTCTAATTAGGCATTTGGAAAAAATTTAGTCCCACTAGGTGTGCCAAAGAAAGAATTGTTGATCATCAAAGCTTGCACCTTTCCGATAGTCTTATGGGAAATTTAGCAAGTGGGGGAAAAATTACGTCTCAATAAATACCTCTGAGTTTTTAATAGAAAGTCAACTCTTGTTTTGTGGTTTTGAGATAAGGGAGAGAGAGAAATGTAAATATAAGACATGAAAGGAAATACACCAAAGCTTTAACAAAATTTCAAATTCAAATTATTCCTATGATTGACATAAAGGACAAATAATGCCACAACCCTTCATTGTTGGAAAGAGAATGAAGAACAAAGGCTAACTTCAAGCACAATATAGACTTTCAAATCTTTCCTTAGGCAGTGTTCATTGAGGTCTGATCAAACATAACAAATCCTTAAAGTAAAAGAATAATATTCAAAAATTATAAGAACCCTATCTCCTAATACATCATAGCACAGAAAAATAACAACTTCAAATATAATGGAAAATTCAAAATGACAGTCCAAATTTTCCCAAAATCGCTATTCTACAGCACAAGCATAAAGTATAGAAATTTTTTATTTAAACTATTAGAATATAGCTTGCAAGACACAGTGTTTAATTGAAAAAATGATAATATAAAGAAAGAAAGCTTGAAAAAGGCCATACATGGACAGTCTCAAAAATTCCCCTCAATATTTCATGCTTTAATTAAAATTGAACCTTGAAACAAAGGTCAAAAGACAATCTGACAATAGTTTAAACCTTAATAGATATAATTTTCTAGACTAAAGTAGTTCTATAACTTTCCTATGAAATATTGTTCATAAACTTTATGAAAATTAAAAAGAAAACAGTTCCTCTTTTTAGAGAAAATAGTTTCCTCTTCGAAAAATCCTTTTCTAAAAAGATCAAAATTCTAAATCTTAATCCAAGAAAATCTAAAATCTAAAAAAATCCTATTCTTCTATATTTGGTGTTGTCACCTTCCTTTTATAGCCATTGAAGAAAGAAAACGCTTCCTCAAACCATAAGTAATGACTACCAGGTGTTTATAGTTGATAGCACACGATTCGATCACAGACTCTTGCTTAGGCTGCAAAAGATCTCTGCATTAACTCCTCAACTACTACATTAATGTTCTCTAGATATTTTAGCAAAGATAAGACCCAAATATGATCAGATCCTAGGAGCAACTACCTAACAACAAACACAATTGATTGATTACATTACTATGAGGTGCCATCTCAAAAATTTTGTCCCAAGAACCGAGAGAAGAGAAGAAAAACTAGTCAGCTTAGACAAACTCCCCAAATAGATATCTTCACAGGTAGTGCAGATATCCCATGACAAGGAGATGATGTGTCAAAATGGTAGAAACTACTGAACTTGTAAATATAGCTACCAGGGAAATGTCCGACAAGAAAATACATATCCCAAAACTCCTCTCGAAAGGAAAATAAAAGGGAAAACTTGCACAACCACCACATGGTGCATTGCACACCTTTTTGATATTTCATTTGAGCACAGGTGCACTCAACACCAAAGACATTTATGCAAACCCAAAAATAAAATGATTGAGGAAAAAAAAAACATTTACACTTACTATACTCAATTTCATCTTCAATCATATCCATCTTCATCCATTTCATCAAGTTTATAGCTAGGTTATGCAAGTTTTTCATCATGGAGCTCCATTGAATCTTCATCAAAGTGCACCATTCATCAACATTGCATCATAGGAGTTGGGAAAGGACCACTTTCCACATCAAATTGGCACCAATTCCCCCATGGGATCAAGAGTTTGCTTTACATTGAATAAGATTTGATAGTTTTTGTTTATGCTTTCTTATGTTCTTCATTTCATTTCTTTTTCTTTGCAATTTAAATGGATTTCATGGGGAATCTTGATACTAACTTGCATTTGATATAATTATGTGTTTGTTTGTTATGTTTATGTAGGTCTAGGAGCTTGGTTCTATAGTTACATGGGTGACTTCTTTCTATGTAGTAGGGAAAGAAACTTCTAGATATATATTCCCTAAGCCACCATCATCTATTAGTCTAGTGGTAGTCTTCAAATTTTTGGGTTTAGGAGTCCTCTTAAGTAGTTGAAATACCATATCTTGTCTAAAGAGGTCCAGCAGGTCTAGCTGTATTTCCTTTCTCTTCTTTAATAATGTTTCTTCAATCCAAATGGGAGTAGTAGGAATAGTGAAAACCCTAGAACTATAAGAATCAAATAATGTGCTCTTTGTTGGAGGAGTCTCTCTTTGTACACCTTGTGATGAAGTTGGAGAAGACCTAAATTGCAGGGGATCATTTACCTCTCTAATATGTGATGAACAATGGGATGAGGAGGAATTTTTTATTTTGATGTTTCCTAAATCATCTTCTCCTTCTTCAATCTCTTTATATTTATCCAAGTGAGGTAGATCAAGGATGTCTTCTCCACAAGTATGTTGGAACAGGTTCTTATGAGGAGGATCATCATCACCATCACCTTGAACTCTAGATGGCACTGGGCATGAAGCTAACCTAGAAGTCCCTGAAATTACAGGGGGTTGGATACTTCCTCCTATAGCTTGCGTATCTTGTAACATGGTTTAAGGGCGGGATTTCTCTGTTTTCTTTTTAGCAACCCATTCTCGTGTCCTCTATAAGACATCTTCAATCCTTGCTATAATTTTTTTTATTCCATTATTATTCCAATTTGTACCAAGGATAGGTCGATGATTTATTATCTTTATAAAGATTGGATCCACTAAATTTGATCGATCATCTTCAATATCCTTTACATCCCATCCTAGACCGTAAGTGATTATTTGTCTCATAGAAATCCTAATCTAAATTCTCTTTCTCACTTCAAATTCATCAAATTAGTCAGCCCAATAATATTCCAAGTTAGGTAGGTGAAAGAAACTTTGACCTAGATTCAGGGTTTTTTTCACATAGCATTTTATAACAAAGGGAAAGAATTAAACAAAAAATTGCAAGGTATACTTAGATTTTTCCCTTTCAATGTTCAAAGAATTTGACATGAAATTACAAGGAAACAAACCAAAACCAATAGGAACTAAATAGTTTCCCTTTTGTGCTCCTAGCATCTCTTATTCACATCAGCAGGTTTTCCACATACTTCAATCATCACAAATTTATCCTCTAGGTTCCTAGGGAGTTTTATAGGAAAACCACTGAAACTATCAATTGTTATGTAAGAAAACCTCTGAAACTAAATAAAATGACTCCTATAAAATCTAAAAAATTGCATGTCTTCTAGCATGAGTCTCATATAAAATTTTCCTTGTAACTCCCGGGTCATCCTCATGGTGAAGGTGTTAGATATTTATTTTTTGGTGAAGGAAAAACTTACTAGATTGTAGTTTTTGAAGGTAATTGAAAATAAATACCTAGTCATAGGGAAGGTAACTTGGCCTCAAACCTAGCCAAGGTCTAGTGCTAACATTGGCATAGATTAAGTATGAATACATGTGGAAAGTCTTATTAATTGTAAAGGAAACAAGCAAGCTATGCATTCTATCACTAATGAGCTATGCCCAATCTCAAAATTGGTGTCCTTCAAGAATAATTTGGATGAAAAAAGTACATACAATATTGAAAACCATGAGTGTCTTCATTTCTCTTGAGTTTGTGTAATAATATCACAATATCTGATGTTTCCTCCATGAAGTAGTTTTTGTGTAGATTTTGTGGTAACTGGGGTTTTCTTTTCTTGGGATTTGATAAACAATTCTTCACCATCTCATTATGGTAGAAACCTTTGTTGGTTGAGAACTCAATTTGAGAATTAGTAAAATCTAGGGATGAGAAATTTTCCATCTCAAGGATTCTCAAACATGAAGAAAAGGTGGTTCTTTAAATTTTAACAACTAATTTTTTATCTTTTGTTCTAATCTCATGGGACTGAGATTCATAGTGCTTGATACATTCGAGGGTCAATTTTGGGCATTGGACTGCTATGGGGAAAGTGGCTGCCTCAATTAATCCACTATCGACAACTTGTGGTGTAATAGGTGATAGATTTGGTTTATCAAAATTTCCCCTAAATTCATCCCAATTTATTTTTCGTACTTTAGTATCCCCCATCTCATGAACAATACAAGCTAACCGAGAAGTGTATTCATATCCCTAAAATTCGTACCTCATGTTGGCTACGGTATTAGGGTTTGTATACAATTGCACTAAAATAGATGATAATGCTAAAAAATATTTCAAATTTAAGCTGCAACTTAAGATGGCTACTAAACTAGGTAGGAATAAATACCTTAAATAGTTGTAGAATTCAAGGATAAAATTTTTCACTAGCACACTCTGCTTCAACAATCTTTCCTAGTATCATAGTTGAGTTATGCTCTTCTCAATTAGCTCAAATTTCCTTTTATCACTCCACAATAAATGTGCAAGTAGACATACATTTAATGGTACTCTTTTTTCAAATTAGTTCATGTAACATTTCACATCATCACCTCATTATAACTACCTTTTGAAAATTTTAGAAGTGAAATGAAGAAAAATTGGGTCACTATAATGAAACATATGGGTGGTCCCACAAAGTTGGTTTAGTGCATCCATCATCCAACCAACCCAAATATGGTTGTTTTCATCCTCATTCCTTCATATTCACTCTTCCAATTTTCATTCCAAATCTTCAACAGATCAAACCTTCATTCTTGCACTCCCACAAGCTCATTTTCACTCACTTCCAAGCATTCCAAGCGTCACATTGCAGCAATATTACACTCCATCAAATTAGTAGAGCACATTTGGGACCACACCATACATAATAGAGGCTTAAGTTCCTCTCATTTCTCCCCCAAGAAACCTTGAGTGCTCTTGGTGGAGGTGGTAAGAATTCCTCACCTTTCCTCTATCATTTGGTGAGTAGCATAGTACTATTTTGTAGTGCTTTTTTCTTTCTTTACGTATTAGATCTTTATCTCATTCTTTCGGTTATCCATGATGGTGGAAACACCTAAATGGGGGTCTGATTGAGGTAGGCCCCTATATAGTCCCCCAACATTTTCTCTCTTATGTGTATTGGTGTGCAAGTTTTTGGAGGATCAAATGGAAAAAAATACTTTAGTGAGATCCTCCTTATCTTTATCACTCTTTCTTATTTACTTTATAATATTATAGATTATTTAATTTACTTAGTTTTGTCATTTTGGCCCTTTAGTTGACTAGGCCATTAGCTAGTTTTTAGTGATTTGACCTTGTCTTTATCATTGTCTGACCATACAGATGATAGCGCACTTTTGAGACACTAGCGTGCCGTGCTGTCGTCCAGACTCTTTGCTCCTATCCTTGGATAGAGAGTCTCTTGAGATATAGTGTTAGAACTAGGAACCAACTCACCTAGCCTCTTCTACATTTTCGGCTTGCTAAGTAACTGAGGAACCCTACGGTCCTGGTTACTCTTTCCTTACATACCCTAAACATTACAATTAGTTGAGGTAAGTTAAGGCAACCTCTCGCATATTGACCCTCCATGACCTAGGGTCTTGCATGCGGTGGTCCCCCTCTCTTACATTTTTGGTGAACCTAACGTGAACCAATGTTTCTTCATCTATCAATGTTGAGGATTTCCTTGGTTGCTTCATGATTTTTGTGTTCTTGAGCGTTGTGAGGGTTTATGAGTATCACAACCCAATCCACAACTTTTGGGAATATCGTAAGGAGAAGTGTGCGACACCTCCCAGTGGATAGAACGAAGGTCTCACTTGGTCTCTCTATAGGTATCTTCTTTAGTCCTGCCATTAGTTTGGATACACAAGAGCATGTGTTGAGGGGTGATATAGGATTCACCAACAAAACTGATCACATCCCCACTCCTCCTACATTCCCCATTCCATCATCGGTGGATGATCATGAGGTCATTCAGATCCCTGTTAATTATGTTTCCACCCTTACAAGGGGGTTGGACAACCTTGAAAATCATTTGGAAAGAAATATGAAGATGGCTAGGGCTGCTTGGGTTGTTAGTGAACTAAAACATATGATGGATAAAGAATTAACTGGTGTAGAACTCCTAAGTAGTCTCTTAAGTATCGTCAAAGCATGTGCCCCTTCGAGAAACCCTACTTTTTCACAAGGAGTCACCTTCAAAGAACATGAGAGACATTTAAGAGTATCAATGCCTCCCACCTCTATCTACATGGTCGATGTGGTCCCTTCCATTAGTATCCTTTCTATCCCTAATCAACCAAAAACTATCAAGGTGAATAAGGTCTCGTTGGGCTTTAGCTTTACCCCTTCTGTCACCTCTAGTGGTGGAGGTCAGGTAGAATAGGTGGTGGAGGCTTTCCTAGTGGTGGTAGATTCAGTAGTGGAGGTGGCTCTAGCGGAGGTTGTGGTGATGGTTTTGGTGGTGTCCCTACTAGTGGTGGTGGCTCTGGTAGTGGCTCTAGTAGAAGTCACACTGGCGGCGGTTCTGGGGATGGAATCGACAGTGGATCTAGAGGAGGTTCCTCTAGCCCTTTATCTTCTATCGACCCTATTTTGAACACTCTACTTCAAAATATGGGTAAGATGTAGAGTTAGTTAGCAAGCCTTTCCCAAGCCTCTTCCCAACCTATTTTCCAACATTTCTTCCAACATTTCTTCCAACATTTCTTCCAACATAGCCCATTATCAATTTCCATCTTGAACACTCGCTTCCCTCAAGGAATGGAGATTCCTAAATTTGAGAAGTTTGGTGGTAAAGGGGATCTGCAGACACACCTGTCTACCTTTAATGCCCTCTACACTGACTTCTTCCATCATGATGCCTTGATGGCTAAACTATGGCCTTGGCAAGAGAATTTCCCACTTATGAAATACCCTTCGTACATTTGTGTGCAGCCTTACAAGAATACTAATAGATGGTTGCCCAGTTCGGGGGATCCTCTTCGTGCTCCCATCCTAAAGGAAAATCCATGGTATCAAACTCTAGGAAAAGAAAAAGCCATTGCAAATGTAGTAGCCACTATTAATGACAATGGCCTCAAATGGAACCAGAAATTCATGAAGCTATCTGAATCTTACACTTCCATCTTGAAAAGGTTTTGGAAGGATAAGATCATAACCTTTCTGCCCCCTAAGCCTATTAGGAAACCCTATCCTAATTGGTATTATGGGAGTGATTACTGTCAATACCATCGCATTAATGGACATGATACCAAACGTCGTATGTAGTTACATCATGAGATACAAGACTACATCAAAGATGGTAGCATTCGTCTTGATGGGAACAAGCAGAACACTAACAAGTCAGTGGCAAAGGAAAACAGTGAATTGCATATATGCATGAACCTGTTTCTATCACATTTTGCTAACATTATTGTGGACCGCAATGACTCTATTCCTCAACCCAGGGCCTACATAAACATGGTCACAGTGACTTCTACTATTCCACCCGCACTTGGTTCACCGAACATCACATTTACCTCATAAGACTTACCCTTGAACAAAAATCCTTCACCTCTTTACATTCCCACTCACACCAATGGTAAAATTTTGATGGGAGGTTTAATTGATCCCATGATCCATGTGAATGTTATTACTGAAGAAACATTGGTACTAAATTCACTACATAAGGAAAATTATGAAGAAACAAAGTCTACCATCCTCACTCATGATGGTATGAGTCTGAAACCTTATGGCTCGATCACTTTGTCCATCCTGGTTGGACCTAGGACTATTGACAAAGTTTTCAATGTTATACCGAAGTTGGCCCTATTCAGAGTGAAGCTAGGCATTCCTTGGTTGGCTTCCACGAATGGGGTCACATCCATTATTCACAAGTGTCTAAAGTTTTCCCACAAGGGTTTTGTGAATGTAGTGCATGAAATCAAATATCAACCTTTGGCATCTTGTGGTGGATATTTACTAGATCACTTTTGGACCTCCTTGGTTAGTCTGCTTCCCCTGAGAATGGACCTACTTTACAAAAACTATGTGAGGTACAAAACTAGGGGAAAAGGGGAGCCAAAGCTAACACTTCCTATAACGAAAAAATTGGTCACCTCCTATTCCTGAGAAGAGAAGGAGGAGTCCTTGTCAGCTCCCTCTCCTTCTTGCAAAGTAAAAAAGAAGGCTATATTGTCTGCTCCTCCTTCATGGAAGAAGGAAGAGAAGCCCATAATGACTCCCTCTCCTTCTCGTAAAGGTAAAGAAAAAATGACTTTCTCCCAAACTACCTCATTCTCTCCCCTTTCTTGGGAAGAGTATTGGATGAGTAAGCCAAGTGGCTAACCTTTGAGTTTGATGAATCCTCCTTGGTGTAGGCCAAAGATTAGGATTGTAGACCTCCCTATTGAATTTATCATACCATGGTACTACTTATACAGTAGAATGAAAGGTTCTCATAGAGAATTCAATCTGTGGCTTCCTACTACTCCTACTCCTAAGGTAGTGAGTGGAAAGAGGCCCATTGACAAGGCTCTCGAGTTGACTCCTCTTGTCACTCCTTAGCCTACTCCCCCCACTCTTGTAAAGGAACCCATTCTTTGCCTAAAATGGCCATAGTGGATGTTCCTATGACCAAGCAAGAACCTCCTGTCCCTTTGCAAGCTTTGGCTTCTAACTCCAAGAGCTGTAGAAGCTTCCTTGCATGTGAGTGCAAGCACTAATAAAAGGCTCTCTTGCTTGAGTAAGCCACCTCATAGTAGGAGGAAGAAATGACAACTTATGTCTCAGGACCTTGTGTTGTGTCTCCTTCCTCCCTTCCTATTGTTTCTCTTCAACCTAATTCACTCACGATTTCCTTTGCAAGAACAAACACGCCTAACCCTAAACAGGTGTAGGTGTTTATCACTCCATCAATGGAGCTTCCTTTTTTGATGTTTGTCTCAGATATTCAACCCTTCCCTAACCCTATGGACATGGTTAACACTTTGGTTGTATCTATTGTGGTTTTATCTTCCTCTTCCTTTGCACCCCTAGCTTCGTCTATGGGGAGTTCATCTCCTCCCATGAAGAAAGAGGCAGAGGTTGGTCCTTCTGGAAAAGAAGGAAATAAGAGGAATCCACCTTCTTAACAAGGTGGCCGCATGATGACTTGTTTTTTCCTAGTGACAGAACTAGTCCCAGCTTCCCCTAAGTTTTTCAATGCTCCTGAGTCATTCGGTGAACCTAGTGATGGATCTCAGGCATAGCTTGCATTTTCTACTAAGGATAACAATGATACTCCTATAGGATGCATGTTTAATTCCATGGATGAAGCCCCAACCCTATAAATGATCTTCACAAAATTGTTGACTTTGACTCCACAAGAGCTCAATGGAGAGGACCTTGAGGGGCCCTCTTCCTTGGCCCTTGTTGTGGGAAGTCTGAATGCCCCTCCTCTTAACATTCCACCCTTGTAGGCTCATCCTCCTTCCCCTTATGAGGATCTAGATTGGGAAGTGGACAACCTCTTGGATGATTAGTGCTAGGAGGAGGTACCCTTTTTTTTTTATCTTTTGTGTGTGTGTTTTGTCATGTGTTCCCCCATACTCATTCTATGTGTGCTTGGATGATTCTCATCACCCTTGTTGGTGCTTGGATACAGGCATGGTTTTTGTGTCATAAACCTTCTTCTATTTGTGCCATCATTCTTTCATGTTTGTGATTGATTTTTGATAAATTGGGGATGATGCAAAGCATTAAGGGGGGAAAATTTAGGCTTCCCTTCCATGTTGACCCAATTTTTTTTTACTTTGTCTTTCATGCATTCTACTTGATTTGGTTGGGGATTGATGATCTTTTTCCTTGCATTATGGCTACCTACTATTATATGAGCTTGGACATATTTGATCCCACTAAACCAAATCCCCTTGTGTCCTTTGTTTGTATTTTCTTTTTTCTTTCCCTTTATCTTTCTCTTTTATTTTTTTGAGTTGTCCCTCCTATCTATGACAACGATCTCTTCTTTAACACTTAGATTTTCATAAAACAATTTTTTTTCCAAATGAATCTTTCTTGAAAGTTTTTACAACATTCCTTTTCTGTAAAATCGCATTCTCAACTTGGAACCCTAACTGAACATGTTTCCTTCGACACATGTTTGTAAAGAAAGCACTTGAAGACTTTCATTCGAAGTGGGAATTGCTTATACTTCCCCTCACGTGGAGGCATATCCTTCCTTTTGAATTCCTTGATGAAGTGAACATCTTTCAAAAGGATCCTTTGATGACGAATCATTCTAAGGTGAATGATCGCTTTTGAATTGTGTGTCCCTTAAGTGGACCCCCTTTCTTCTTCATAGCGAGTTCCCTAGGTACCCTTTCTTCAAAATCCTTTATGAAGAATGGACCTTTGCATGTCTATCCTGGGAGTAGCTTGACTAGACTCATTGCATTCGCTCTTTTGTGTCCAACTTGGGGGTAGCCTGACTAGACCTTAATTTTCAAACAATGCATCCCTTGAGTGGACCCCTCTCCTTTTGAAGGTTTCCCAAGGGACCCCTTTGAAATTCTTACAGTTTGCATGACTAGCTGCTTTAGACATGGGTAATTGCAAGAAGTTGAGTCCACTTCTAGAGGAAGTGTCATTTTTCAGCTTTAAAATAGGTAGTCATTCATTTTTTAGAATAGGTACCCTTTTTAAAGTGGGTACTCATTCCAAAAGGTTTGAAAATCACAATTCATGTTTCTCATTTGGATTTAGGCTTAGAAAATGCATTGTAGCCCAACCCTTAGTGTTAGACCTACAAGTACAATGTCATGACAACATCGAGAGAAAAAATTGACTATGTCAATATGGTTGACGGGGGTTTTTTTTAGAATTATTTTATGAAATTAAAACCCATTTTAAATGAGATAGTGAATATTATAAATATGTATTTTATTTTTCAATTAGATTATTTTTTCTATTTTTCAATTAATTTCTAATGAAACATGCCCATAAACTTAAATTATCAAGGATTTTTAGTATTTTAATAACTTTTTATTAAAATAATTTTTGGAAAACAAATTTTACAAAAAAATGTACTTTAGAAAATTCTTTTCAATTTGAATAAAAATAATCAAAAAATGATAAGTTTAGGTCATCTTATGCGTGACGTACAAGACAATTTTTCAAAATAGCAAATATGGCCAATTAAAAATTAACAAAAAAATATTTATTCAATAAAAAATTACAAAAAGATATGGAAAACATGCTTAAGTGAATTAAAAATATTTTGCAAAAATGATTTAGAAAAATATGATTATTTAGGTCAAAATATGGATGATGTACACGTGCATGGTATAGTATAAAAGAAGTGACTTTTAAATACTGGTTTATAGAAATGCCCATTGAAAATCAATTTGTAGCATTTGGGTATTAAAATAAATTACATCTTTGGAAACTAGAATCCAAGTACTACATTTGATGATCAGTGAATTTTTTTAAGATTCCATCTCTAAGTGCTTTAAACTTAATGTTAACTGTGACAAATTCTAAAAATTAGGGAAAATACTTCCACTTTTTGACCAAAAAGTTGACTCGACTTCTTTCTAGCACCTACATGCTTTATTTGTGGGTAGATGTGTTTCCACTTTAGACATGTTCTATCTATGAGTAGACATGTTGCCACTTTAGACACACTCTATCTGTGGGTAGACATGTTTCCACTTTAGACATGTTCTATCTACAGGTAGACATGTCACCGCTTTTGCTTTGGTCTATCTATAGGTAGACATGTCGTTGCTTTTGACATGTTCTATCTGTGGGTAGACGTGTCACCACTTCCTAAATTTATGGAGTTTTCTTCCCTTGGGCTTCCTCCATGCGAGAGATCTTGGGGGTTACCTCCTTGCAGGTCCATGGGTCTGTAAGATGCTTTGTTTCAACTTCATAGTTTCGAGTAGCTATGGAGTCCTTCACATCTCCTACACCTTCGGGTACGCTAGACCGAGTACCGCTTCCTTGATAGTTTAGGTATAATTTTCTAACCCTACTCTCTTCTTGATCTACTTTACCAAGCACTCATCAATACTCATGCTTGCTAAAGTGGCAGAAAAATGTATAAGAGTGAATTTGCACCCTAGGCACAATTCCCCTTTTTTCCTTTATATAGTTTAGAAAACCAAAGCAGGAGGCTTAAATTTTCTTAAGCCGAATGTTGGAAGTCCATGTGGCATCCATTATTGTGTGTCAGTGGAGGTATTTCTATCAAGGATGCCCACATGGTGCATAGACATCCACGCAACACACTTATGTCTGTGGTAGATTCCTACGGCTGAGCCACTAGAGGCATTACTCTTCCCATTGGCAGTGAAGTTGTAACGCCTCCTTCAGCCAACCAACCTGAATATGGTCATTTTCATCCTCATTCCTTCATATTCACTCTTTCAATTTGCATTCCAACTCTTCAACAAATCAAACCTTCATTATTGCACTCTCACAAGCTCATTTGCCACTCACTTCCAAGTATTCCAAGCACCACATTACAACAATATCACACTCCATCAACTAAGTAGAGCATGTTTGGGACCATGCCATACATAGAAGAGGCTTGTGTTCCTCTCATTTCTCCCCCAAGTAGCCTTGACTGCTCTTGGTGGAGGTGGTAAGCTTCCCTCTCCTTTCTTTCATTTGGTGAGTAGCATAGTATTGTTTTGTAGTGATTTTTTCTTTCTTTATGTATTACTTCGTTATCTTGTTATTTTGGTTGTCTATGGTAGTGGAAACACCTAAATGGGGGTCTGACTGAGGCAGGCCCCTATAAAACCCCCCAACATTTTCTCTCTTGCTATGTGTAGGTGTGCAATTTTTTGGAGGATCAACTAGCGAATGAATTATTTTGTGAGATCCTCCTCATCTTTATCACTCTTGCTTATTTAATTTATAATATTAGAGATTATTTAATTTACTTAGTTCTATCATTTTGGCCCTTTAGTTAGTTTATTGGGCTGTTAGCTAGTTTTTAGTGATTTGGCATTGTCTTTGTCATTGTCTGACTATATGGATGACAACACACTTTTGAGACGCTAGGGTGCTACATTGTCTTCCAAAGTTTGTGCTTCTATCCTTAGATAGAAAGTCTCTTGGGATGTAGTGTTAGACCTAGGAACCAGCTCGCTGAGCCTCTTCCTACATTTCAGGCTTGCTGAGTAACTAAGGGACCCTACAGTCCTCGTTACCCTTTCCTTACATACCCTAAACACTACACTTAGCTCAAGCAAGTTAGGCCAATCTCTCGCATCTTGACCCTCTGTGACCTAGGGTCTTGCACATGGTGGTCCCCCTCTCTGACACCCTTCTTCCACCTTCACCCCTCTTAGTGTCCCTTTTACCACCCCTAACATTACATACACTCCATCACCATTTTCCCTTCCACCTCATACCACTTACAATGACCCCATCATTACAAAACTCTTTAACACCATTTCATCCATGCAACAAGAAATCTCAACCATTATCCAAATTCAAAATGCTCCACCCACATATCATGTTCATAGTAGCCCATTATCCTTTGAGATCTTGTGCACATCGATGGAACAAGGGATTGAAATGCCTAGGTTTGATAAGTATGAAGGTAAAGGAGACTCTATTAGTCATGTCACTCCTTATATAGCCTTGTATAGTGATTTTGTCCTTCATGATAAGTTGTTAGCCAAAATTTTTCCTAGTACCTTAAAGGACACTACATTAGAGTGGTTTTCCATTTTACTTAATCATTCCATCTGATTGTTCAATGAACTTGTTGATTCCTTTATAATTCACTTCCAAGTTCATATGACTCCTAAAAAGACAATCATTGATCTAATGCAATGTAAAAAAAAATGTAGATGAAAAAGTCACTGATTTCATTTCATGATATCAATCATTATATGCTCAAATTGATGTTAAGATTCTTGATTCACATTTGCAAAATATGTTTATCAAAAACTTACACAAAAACCTTCAAGATAAGTTGAATATGATGAAATTTTCCTTGTTCATGCATTTATGCATGACCCGTTGTGACTATGACAACTCATTTTCTAGTCGTGATTCAAAGTACACTTCTAACCGAGCTGAGAAGTCCAAAAAAAATAACCAAAACAACATGCAAATATTTTAAAAACCAAAAAGAGGATTTTTATAGTTCAATCTGCCTCCTCAACAACACACCCAACCTGTTCAAAATCAAGTGGCAGTTGTTAAAGCAGAAGTTCCCTTTACCTATGGGGACCCAAATAGATAATTTACCCTCTTACTTGATACTCTCCATAACACAATGAACCAATTGATTCAACAAAAAATGATCACTTTGCGTACCATTAAACCACTTGATACCACCAAGCCTTTACCACCCACCTTTAAATCAAATGCTTATTGTCATTTTCATCGACAAAATGGAAATGACACTAAACAATGTAAGTGTCTCAAACGCTTAGTTCAAGACCTCATTGGTTTGGGTCATTTGTCCATTGTGGGTGTCAATGATCAAGGAAATTAGTCCATTGCACACCCTTATCAAAATTTACAAATCTTTACCAACCCTATGCCTAAGTACAATGTTTCATTTGTCATGGCTAGTGAACCTTCAAAGGCTCATGTGATGAACATTAATACAACTAATGAATAACACAATATTGATCCAATTGTTATCTAAGTTAATTCTATGGATGAACATGTGGGTACAATACGAATTATCCCTTGTAAGGTCCCAACCAATAAATCTCTTGATATTAACTTTTCTCCTAATGATATACTTAAAAATCTTCCTAATGGTCCTCTTTACATTGCTGACAGAATCTATAATAAGCCCACCAATGGGATATTAATAGATCCCACCTATGGTGAGAATGTGATCATAGAAGAGTTTTTAGTATTACATGATCTCTATCAAGACAATTATGATAAACCAACCGTAAGGATTAAAAAACATACTGGTTTTGCATGCCCTATGATTGGATCAATCATACTCCCATTACAAATAGGACCCAAAACTTTGGATGTCACATTTTCTATTATTCCACAATCAAATCAATTTTGTTTGTGGCTAGGCCACCCTTGGCTTCATTTGATGAAAGTGGTCCCTTCAATTGTTCACAAATGTTTTAAGTTTCCACATGGAAATGAAATATTTATCATACACCATAGTGGATTTAATCCATTTTCCTCTTTAAAAGGTATTTTTTCCTTAGAATCCTTTTGTTCTGAACCTATAGAACCCATCACCTTTGTAAAGGAGTTCTTTTTCATAACCTATCAAAAGTTCAAATCCAAATGGATAGCCAAAATTTCTCTTCTGAACATGTCCCCATCCACTTTTGCCACTCCTATCCTTGATGAAACCATGCTTCAACCTGAGTGTAACATTGAACAAACACAACCACCCCATGAGTAACCACCCATAAAATACCTCTGAGCCTTCATTGTTTAAATGACCAAGATAAACTAAAGCCAATCCCATAATGCCTCCCCACATTAAACAAGTTTATAAAGCAAAAGAAAAAGTGATTGACCCATCTTCTTCGGTCTCTTCCATTCTTCCCCCTCTGGAAGAAAATGGACCTATGGTGGATCAACCTGCCATTACACCTCAACAGCTTCAAAATAAAATAAAATAAAACCATGGTGCTTAAGAGCATAGGCGTTGTCATCATCTCCTTGCTTGTCAGTCATGAATGGATGAAAATAATGAAAATCAACCTCTGCCTTTAAAAGAAGTAGTATATGATCACCCTACTCCTCTTGAACTGCTACAATATAGTACAATGCAACCCTCACAACACAATGTTCAGATGCAACAACCATAACTTTTGATAGATCCTTCCTTGGAACTAACCCTTTGTCCTCTTGTCGTAATCAATCTTGATGATGATGATGATGAGAAAATAACAGAAATAGATGAAGAAGTGCGTAAAGATCTAAACTCTTTATTTTCATCTACCATGAGCTTAAATGATAAACCTTCTACACCAAGTGAAGAACCTAGTACATCTCTTGCTTCGGCACTTGCAATTCTTCCTTTGGATAGTCAACCTCCTTCACAATACACTAAGCATTATTGGGAGGTGGATGACTTTTTGGAAGGATGAATTTAATTTTCCTTGCTAGAATGTTGTTGTAGACATGCAAAATTGTCATAATGTATTCAATTAGGTCATATTCATCCATTCAGAAAATAAGTCAATTTTATTTATCAATCTCCTAAAGTCATTAATTTAAATCAAATAAATAAACTTGATTCTAACATCACCCTCCTTGATTAAATAAATCAATCTTTTATTTAATTAAGTCTAAAATCACCTTTAATCCCTTTTTGATATAAATAAATCAAAACATTTAAGTCAAAAGGGTCAAAGCCCCTAATCATCAGTTAATATAATCTAATCCTAATTAACCTAATCTAACCACCCATCACATCCTCTAGCTTTTCCCACTTGCACCAATCAATCATTTTAATTCATTTATAAAATTAGCATTTTCCATCAACATGACATCTTTGAGGAATATTCCCTTAAATTTGAATTCAAAAGAAAGTTGAAATCTACATCCAACAAGGCATTTAATAGGTCTTATATGTCTCTTACATGTCCTTTGCAAAGCTCAAACTTAGCATTTACTCTCAAAATCAAATTTGAAATCTCCCTCTCTTTGGCACATTGACCAAAATGTGCCCATTCCTCATCCTATCACAAGATGACAAGTGGCTCCATCTCATTGGCTAAATATTTGTCCCACATTCATCCATTTGGATATTTCTCTCATCAAAATAATCAATAAATGAAAGGATTCATCCTTTATCAAATCCTCTACAATCCATGCAAAGTTACTCTCTTCAATTTGAGAGCTATTTTTTCCCATTCATCATCTTGATCATCAATATATCATCAACATAACTTGGAGCGTAGCAAAGGATTGGGAAAGGGCTTCTTTCCATAGAAGAACCAATCCACTATGAGATAAGATTTATTTCATGTTTTATATGCCTTAGTTTTTCTTGTAATTTGTTTGCATTTTAGAGCATGATTTATTATTTCATAGGAATCTTGGGGTTTGCATGTTTTGAACTGACTAACCAAGCCAATGGTGGTCATTGTTTGAAGAACATGTAGATTTGGACTTCACATAATGGCACAAATTTGGATATGGAATTGATAATCAATGACGTAGGTCATGACTGGCATCTACAACTTAACCCTTCCCTCTGGTCCTATCGAATGAGTATCCACACACCCACTGGCGCCACCCCTTTCTCCCTAGTCTACGGATCAGAAGTGGTACTCCCCATTGAGATTGAGCTCCCATCCCTCAGGATATCACTACAAAACCTCATCATTGATGAAGACTACTGAGTGTCAAGATTGAATGAGCTGGAGCTACTAGATGAGCGATGGATAGATGCTTTAAATCACTTGCAAGTCTATCAAAAGACTCAAAAGGAGCTATAATATGAAAATCAGAAGTAGGACTTTCCAAGTCAGAGAACTGGTGTAAAAAGAGAATCAGAAGAATGTCCCAAACCCAAGCAGCAAAGGCAAGTTCTAACCTAATTGGTTAGGACCTTTCATCATCACAGCAAGTTATAAGTCAAGGGCATATATGTTATCAACACCTGAAAGGGAACCTCTGCAAGAGCCCATGAATAACTCTCATCTCAAAAAGTTTTATGCCTAAATATTTCAAGGTATAGAACCAAAAAATCAAAAAAATGAGAAAATGTCCTAAAAAAATGGTTACTTCAGTGAAAACTTGGCAAATAGGCATCTTGCTAACAACAAAAAAATTAAAAAAACCAAAAAATCCAAAAAAATTAGAAAAAGCATCAAAAATAATAAAGAGAAAAAAATCATCCTCTAGTGAAAACCACTTTGGTGGCACTTTGGGAAAGTACCTTGGTGAAAACCTGGCAAACATGTGACTTGTGTAAATAAGCACTTTCCATCCACCAAGATCTTTATGGTTTTTTCTGCATCATCCATCCATTTCACTTCTATCATCCATCGCATTCAGGTCTCCATCCATCGTTCATCCACTCGCATTTACACCATAGCTTGGTCCTATTTTCGTATCATGATCCCTCCTAGTACTACTTAGCCCATCCTCAAGGTCAGTTTTTCCTGCCTTTATCAGAGTAGTCTATTGCATCACGTTGGGGGCATGTTCTCATATGATCAGATTCATGTATATTCTTGAAGTCCTAATATCAGAAAATCCAAAAACATAAAAAAATCAAAAAAAATCAAAAACATAAAAAAATAAAAAAATCCAAAAAAAATCAAAACATATCAAAAAAATCCCAAAAACAGGTCAAAAGTCAGTCAAAAAGCCAAAAACAAAGTCTTCTTGTCGAACTACATCATCTCTAAGCTTGAACATAGGCAAGGTTGATCTTTGATCATCCCTCGAGACACTTAGGTCAGTCCTTTAGGAGTCAGTCATAATAAACTGGAATTTCATCATGTATATCTTCATTTGCAAATTAGTCAAGTCATGAATCAAACTACATGGTCTCTGCGTGTATAATGTATGCAAGGCTAATTTGTTGGTCAGCCCCCGAGGCCCCTATGATAGGTCTTTAGGTTAGTCTCTTGGTCAAAATCTCAAAAAAACCCCAAAAACATTGGAAAATATTAAAAAATACCAAAAACAACCTCAAAACATTGCAAAACATCAAAAACATCCAAATATTTGAAAAAATCCATCCGTCTCACCTCACTTGCACCCGCAATAAACACCACTCATAGTAAAATAATCGTCATCCTCAACCTTTGGTGAAACAGTTAGAAACAAGTCTAGTAGGTTAAAAGTGAAAACTCAAAAATGTCAAGTCTCAAGTCTAGGTTAGTACACAAACAAGTTGGTCAATTCTTTGTGTCGATAGTCCATCATCCAAATAGTCCCATATCAATCATGTGATAACATCATGTCCTAGGATGTATCCTTCCTACAAGGGGCATTATTTATCAGAAAGAACACTTGGGATAAAGAAAATGGTGTGCCACCATCCACTAACATGTCCTAGGATGTATCCTTCCTACAATGGGCATTATCTTTTGGCAATAGTTTTGGTTCTTATCCTTAAAAACACATTCCCTTTTGGTTAGCAGTATTGAAGAACATCAAATTGTTTGTGTGCTTTATCTTTTTATTTTGACTTATCTTATTGCACTCAGTCGACGGACCTCTCGATGATATCTAAACGAAGGATTTAGAGAGATATGAATGGGGAAATGACCATTATCATTTTTTCTGCTATGCTTGTTGGATGTTCTTGTAAAATAACATTAGTGAATACTTGCTCTGTTAGATATGCATAGAGGATGTTTTGGATAGTTTGTTGACTATTGCATTGATTGGTTATACATTTCCATGTTTTGGTCTGAGATGTTTGAAACTTCTAAAGTGCATCCTAGCAAGGTTTTTGTATGTTAGGTGTGAATAGGAATACTCCTATCTATTTGTCTAGTCAAAGTCCATCACACTAAGTACAATGCCATCCCGGTCCTTTATACCTTGATGCATCATACTTATGCATGTTATCAAACATAAGGTAAGTGACCGTTTTAAAATCCCAATCCTTGATAAACAAATAATCCATCTATCATCATCATTTCTCATAATGTTGGCTTGTTGGATCCTCTTTTCATCATCTTCTTTCTTCTTTTCCGCACTAACATCATGTCATGAATAGGTAATCATCATCACCAGTGCATCCATCCTGCATCCACAAACCATCAGTATTTTGCATATCATCTCACATGCATAATCATCATCATAATATAGATCTATTAGTCCAAGCATCTCGTAAATCATCACATTTTCATAAATCATACATATGCATAATCAGCATCATAATATAAATATGTTAGTCTAAGCATCTCATAAATCATCACATTTGCATAAATCATACATTTGCATAATCACAACATATCATCATCATAATATAGATCTGTTAGTCTAAGCATCTCATAAAATCATACATTTGCATAATCATGGCATATCACATCATCAATCTCATCCATCAAATATCATATAATTATTTAAGTTGTTTAAGATAATATAGATTTTTTATTCTAATCATCTTAAAATCATCTCATTTGCATCATCATCCATAACTATCCAGTTTGAACCTCTTTATGGGTACGTGCAGGATCATGATGGGCCAAAAAGTGGCAATATGATGGGTATGTGGCTAACGACTTTTTTTCACCCAAAATTGATGAAATGAAAAGGGTTTTTAAAGGATATTCTCAGCTTTCAACCAATATAAATTATGCTTTACTTTGAATTTAATAAGTAATTATTATTCATTTTTTATTCAAATTACGACTAAAGTTGATTGATAAACTAATTGAAAAAATCTATAGCTTTCAAGCAGTGTTACATTTTTGAATCCAAAATATGCATCACATTCTATGCTTCACATACAATAGGATTAAAAAAGAAAAATTAAATTTCATGAAGTTTTGACCAAGTTAAAGTGTATTCAGGACATATGAGTTTTTTATATTTTTGAAGAGTTGTAATAAAAATTCATAATTAATTATTTACTTGGAAAAAAATAACAAAAAATATGCATCACATCGGACATGAGTCCTCTACTTTTATCTAAAATATTATAAAAAAATATTTTTCATTTTATTATGGTTAGGGTGGTCAGGACAAACACCTACTTCTTATTTTTTCCACGAATTTAAGTACTACGCATTGAAATTTCAAATTTTCAACAAATAGATTTTTATTTTTTTTAAGACCTAGTAGTTTAAACTACATTCAATTTTCTACAAATTCTATTCTTACATATTTTTGAAATAATATAGATAAATTATTCAATTTTTACGTCAAGTTGCTAACTTTGATTTTTCTAATTTTTTTACCACTTAAGGGCCTATTTTTTCCATGATGATCCTACACATACCCTTATCATGGGATCGACCCTCAAATAGAATCTTTTCGTTCGATCTCTTGAGGGGGAAATCTACTAGTGTACTTCTTTCTACTGGGGCAACTGAAAAAATAAAAAAAAATTGAATTTCGATCATGACAAGTTTATTCTTTGAACCAATGCAACAAGTACATTGTTTCAAAGAGGGGAAAAATGTAGACACACAAAATTGGCATAATGCATTCAATTAGGTCATAGTCATCCATTCAGCAAATAAATCAATTTTATTTATCAATCTCCTAAAGTCATTAGTTTAAATCAAATAAATCAACTTGATCCTAACATCACCTTCCTTGATTAAATAAATCAGTCAGTTATTTAATTAAGTTTAAAATCACCTTTCATCCCTTTTTGATTTAAATAAAAAAAAAAATTTCAGTCAAAAGTGTCAAAGCCCCTAATCATTAGTTAATATAATCTAATCCTAATTAACCTAATCTAACCACCCATCACATCTTCTAGCTTTTCCCACTTGCACCAATAAATCATTTTAATTCATTTATAAAATTAGCATGACATCTTTGAGGAATATTCCCTCAAATTTGAATTCAAAAGCAAGTTGAAATGTACATCCAACAAGGCATTTAATAGGTCTTACATGTCTTTTAGATGTCCTTTGCAAAGGTCAAACTCAACATTTACTCTCAAATTCAAATTTGAAATCTCCCTCTCTTTGGCACATTGACCAAAATGTGTTCATTCCTCATCCTATCACAAGATGACAAGTGGCTCCATCTCATTGGCTAAATATTTGTCCCATATTCATCCATTTGGCTATTTCTCTCATCAAAATAATCTATAAATGAAAGGCTTCATCCTTTATCAAATCCTCCAAAATCCATGCAAAGTTACTCTCTTCAATTTGAAAGCTAATTTTGCCCATTCATCATCTTGATCATCAATATATCATCAACATAACTTGGAGCTTATCAAAGGATTGGGAAAGGGCTTCTTTCCATAGAAGTACCAATCCAATATGAGATAAGATTTATTTCATGTTTTATATGCCTTAGTTTGTCTTGTAATTTGTTTGTATTTTAAAGCATGATTTATTATTTCATAGGAATCTTGGGGTTTGCATGTTTTGAACTGACTAACCAAGAAAATGGTGGTCATTGTTTGAAGAACATGTAGATTTGGGGTTCACAGTTGCATCTTTCTTTTTACCTTTTATTTTTCATTTCTATGTGTGTAGATCGTGTTCCCCCATAATGTGTGTTTGATGTTCTCTCTCTTTGTGAACCTCCTCTATTTGTGCGTTTATTCTTCTATATGTTGTGCATTGTTTTTTTCCTTTTTCCTTTTTTTTTTTCCTTTTGGGGATGATTCAAAACATAGAGATTCCCTATGTCTCTTCCATGTTGACCCAAAAGGTTCTTTTTCTCTTTTTCACTTTTTCTTTTGTGTTTTCCTTTTGGGGATGATGCAAAGAGAGACGCCCTATGTCTCTTTGATGTTGACCCAAAAGGTCCCTTTTCCTTTTTCACTTTTTCTTTTGTGTTTTCCTTTTGAGGATGACGCAAAGCATAGAGATGCCCTATGTCTCTTCCATGTTAAACCAAAAGGTCCTTATCCTTCTTCTTTTTTTTGTGTTTTCCTTTTGGGGATGACGTAAATTGTTGAGACGCCCTATGTCTCTTCAATGTTGACCCAAACAATCTCTTTTCCTTTTTACTTTGCCTTTTTCTTCTGTTTTCTTTTTGGGGATGATGCCAGGCATTAATACGGAAATGTCTCCTCCATGTTGATCCAAAATATTTTTCTTTTCGCTTTATTTTCGCTTGTGTTTTCCTTTTGGGGATGATGCAAGGTGTTGAGACCATAATGTCTCTTCCATGTTGACCCAGAAAAAACTTTTTTTTTCTTCTATTTTCTCTCTTTGTGTCATTCTTCCAGTTCTATGTGCTTTGGGGAATGATGATAGTTCTAAGCTTTTTAATAAAAACATTGTAGCAATGAACCTAGTAACCTCAAATCTATAGATCCCTTGTGTTTGGTGTGTTCCTTTATGGGGGAAACCCCCTTTATTTTGTTTTCTTTTTTTTTCACATGAAGCAACCTTACTTGGAAACATATGACTTGGTATAGGGCTTTCCAAGTTGGCTCTCACGTATTGCTTTTCCTTTTGCATTCTTCCCTTTGCTACTTTAAAGTAATTTCTCATAGAATGATGTGTAGCAATTCCTTTAAAGTAGGGGGCATACATTGGCATAATTCATTTTGCATTCATGGTTCTTAGTGTAGCCTTGTCACATCATACGATGTGTTTGTCACTTTGTGGATGACGTTGGGTGTGATGTCCTTCATAACTGTGATCTATCTTAGCATTTTGTATTCTCTCTTGGAGACATTAGACACAATGTTCCCTAAGTGATAAACCTTGCATGAACTTAAAAATAATCCTTTCAAGATCTTTTCTATTTTACATTTTTCATCTTTGCCATCTTGCATAAAGGAACTTGCATGCCTGTGGTACTATCCTTTTTGTTCATGATTTTTAAGCATACAAATCTTTGCTTGTCTTATGAAGCATGAACCAAAATTTTCCTTTGTGGCACCTTGTTAAAGATATGAGGAGGTATAACTTTTACATGGTTAAGCAAGAAGCCTATTTAGCAGCACGAATTTCCCCATAGCCACCTATGGATGTTTGGTTTTGCATGGAGGAGACAATTTGGAAAAGTTGTGTTATGAGAGGTTCAGTGTAAGTGATATGGGGTGGAAGTGAAAGTTGTGATGGAATGTATGTAGTGGTAGGGCATGTGAATGGAATGCTTAGAGATGGTATTATGGAAGAGGATAGAACATGGGACGCCACATAAGAATGAGGAATCTTAGTAGGAATAATCAAGGAAGGAATAACATTTCTAACATGTTGCATTGCTATTGTGACTTGAGGAGTGGTACAGGTAGGTATAGATGCTACTATTGAAGGAGGAGGAGTGTGAGGTCCTCCTTGACTAACCACATTGTTTGCTGGTTGAAATGTACTAGAGGTGGAAGGAACATATTTATGGTATATCTCAGCAATTTGTTTCATAAAATCTAGGCCTTCATCACATTCAAGCATGTGATGGATGTTCTTTATAGAAAGAATCACAGTGGTTGAAATGTTTTCAAGACACAGTTGATGTTGGAGATGTGTTAAGTCCTCATGAATGTTAATTATTTTATCCTAAAGAATGTGATCATTTTTTGTGTCAATTTGCGTGTTATTGGAAGGAAAAGAGTTGCTAAAGGTAAGATCCATGCCTAGGGTACTAGTTGCAATACTAGGAGTGGAAGCTTTAGATAACCCAAGATCCACAACAAGTGTATTATTGTGGTATAACATGAGTCTTGAACTTCTTTGCACTAAGGTATTAGCAATAGGAGACCAATGACTCATACAAAGGTTTCTAAAAGCAGGTGAATACAAATGCAATGTAAACTAAGAGCAATAAAATTATGATAACTATAATTCTAGAAATTTTAACAGAGCTGAAATAAAAGAAAAATATATATAGAAAATGCTCTGAAAATGATAGAAATTACTGTGTAGAATGTGCAGGAGGACTAAGTCACCCAGTGTGGCGAATTAGTCATAGTAGTGATTTTTTTGAGATTTTTTAGAACTTTAAAATTGGATTTTACGTTTTTTAGGTTTTCAGATGTAGATGCAATATGAATATGATTTTTTTTTGAATTTTTAATGAAATCTAATGAAAAAATGTAAGCTATATGAGCTTTTCACTAATGCAATTTTTAAAACTCTAGGATGCAAAAGAATGCAAAACCTAATGTAATGTTAATGCAAGTCATTCCTAGGATGTAAATGCACTTGAAATCAGAAGTAAAATGTTCTAAAGGTGAGTTCACCAAAATATGGACAAATATTTTGGCTCCCTAAAACTTTCTTGTACTTTCCTTCCTGAAAAGTGTTTGATTTTGAAACTATAGAAATCGGGCTTAAAAAGGTCTCCAAGCTTCAATTAGGGATTTTTCGACTTGAATGAATTTGATGAATTGACAACACCTTTTTAACGCTTTCCTCTTTGACAAATTTGCATACAAAACCTGCAAAACACACATGTAAAGAGGAGGAAAAGGGGTAAGGGTTAGAGAATAAGGGTTTTCCTTGGTCAAACCCTAATTTGGTAATCAAACCCTTGAAAATAAATGAAATAAAGAGAAAATGATGAATGAACATGAAATGCTACAACTCACCAAACCCTTGATGTAGAAATCTGAAGATATGGAAGTAGATGCTCCAATGGATGCTTGATAATCCTTGAGAATGATTTAGAAAATAAACTAAATAAATTAGGAAATTAAAAGATTGTAGGAGAGGAAAAATGAGGGGAAAACCCTTTATTTATACTTGATTTTACAATATATTTTGAAAATAATACATCACAGGCTCACCTCAAGGTTAAGGGTGAAGCCACATAAGTGGTTTACACTTTTGAAGATGAAAGAAATTTTGAATTTTTCCCATTCTTCATATCAAATGGGTTCGGCCGAACCCTATGGTTCTACCGAACCAGTTAAATGGTTTGGTCGAACCATAGGGTTCGGCAGAACCAGTTAAAGCCCACATAAAAAATCAATATTTAAGTGGGTTCGGCCGAACCCATTGAATATGACAAAACCAAAAAAAAGGCGTTCACTTTCACATTTAATTTCATTTTTTTAATTCCATGGATTGGTAGTTCGGCTGAACATGGGTTCGGCTGAACCCATGCTCGACCGAATATTTCCAAGATGTTCGGCCGAACACTAGTTCGGCCGAACCCCCCTTTTTTCACCCTTACTTCCTAAGGCACCAGAATTGTTGAAAATTTTGCATTTTGAAGCTCGATTTGAGAATGAAAATGGAGAAGATCTCAAAAACCCAACTAGTATTGGGTTCCCCTCAAAACGAGCTATCCAACGAATATAATTTTAGTATGTTTTGATTATATTATCTATCTGTTTTTTAAGTTTTATTAAATATAGGTTTTTCACTGAAAACAAAACTCTCTCTCTGCACAAGTGGAAAAATAGAAGATAATTAAAAAAAATTTAAAAATATGAGTGCACCAGATATTGGAGTGCTTGATCCAACAAAAAAAAAAAAAATTGATACATACAGTAAAAGTTATGTGTTATACGATCGTGTTATGTCTGAATTGTAATTGATTTGACTTTTAAAACTTGATTAAAGAAAAAATATTCAATAAAAAACTATCTAACCAAGTTATCTTTCAAGAAAAAAAAGTTATGCGTTATACGGTGTGCATCACTTTTAAAAATGTTGTTTTTTGAAAAAAACCAATTTTCGTGGGAGATGGAAAAAGAAGTGTAATCTAATTCCAAAAAAATTGAAAAAAATATTTTTTAGAATCTACAGACAAAATATGACAAGACTCTAGTTTGCATCATCTTCAAATTCTTTACGGTTTTATTGCTATAGGTGCCCGAATGTGGAGATTGTGTTTAAAAAAAAAAAATCAGTGTCCAGTTTGGCCAAAAATTGTAAACCACTATTGTGGGATCACCCTTAAGAGAATAAAATCCTACCAAAAAATTAAACTAATTTTGTTTTTTGTGCCATGTGGGACTAAGTCACCCTAGGTGACGACTTGGTCCCACTAAGGAAATTTTATTGGGTGTCAAGAATTAAAGTGTATTTAATGTTGTTTAATTAGATTATTCTCTAAAATAAACTTAATGGGACAAAAAGTGTATTAAGGGGTCATTTAACATAAGAAAGGGTTGAATTAGTGATGAAAAGCCTAGAAAAGCATGACAGTTTGTTACAACTCTTTACAACACTTTGAAAGAAGACTTGGTAAGTGATAAAAGGGTTTATTTAGCTGAATTATAATGAAAGGGTCCTAGAAAACTGTGAAAGTGGGTTACAACACTTAATAATATTTTTGCAAGACATCCTAGAATTCTTGATGATTCACAAGGGTCCAAGACCTAATTTGAATGTGTTGACCACATTACAACATTATATCTAAGAAAAATCAAGCCAAAGTCCACTACAAGTGCCTAAACATGAGAAAAAGTAGAAGGGTTATGTTTTTTGTGTCCATAGGTTGTGTCAACTAACATTGTAATCACTTTCAATATTTATATTTATTCATATGCTACTTTTATGTAGCCCCAACTCCTATAATAAGGAATACAACCTCAACGTTATGCTTGAGCCTCACAATTGTCTCCAATCACTAGTAAGCAATATGGGATAAAACATGAAAAATTGTCTCCAATTGTGAAAAATTTCAATCTCTTCATAATGTAACAATCTAAATCAATTCTTAAAATAAGGGATAAAATGTGAGAACTAATGGTAATATCAAGCGTATCTCTTAGTTGGACCAAATGTAACATTCCACACAAGAGTCAAATATAGGAAACTAATCATAACCCATCAAGGAGAATACTTCAGATTAGGATTTCTGAGCTTGTTTCAAAATTCAAGCATGAAAATTAATACCAAGCATGCCAAGCATCACAAAAACTATGGCATAATAAATCTACCAGCCAACGCTAAGGGTATGGAAACCTATGAAGCTTTGTGAATATGACACATAGGTGTGGGGCTCAGATGCCAACATAGATTGCTAATAATAAATAATAAATAAATAAAGTAGTAATACTAATTGTTTGTTGGGAATTACCACCCCTTAATAATAATACTATTATTATAAAATTAATATAATACACTATACTAACATTAATATAATAATAATAAAAAAATTAATATAATATAATAATTGAATAAGAAAAATACAATAATAAATAATAAAATATAATAATATTAAATTGTTATGGGGTCCTTGGGTGGCGACCTTCTTCACAAATGTAATTAAGGATAGATTAATTTTGAAAAAATCTAAAGGAAAAGAGACCATTTACATATTTTATTAAATATATTAAAAAATATGATTTTAGATAGAACATACAACTTACACACCTCTTATAAGAGAAATAGGCTAATTTATGCCTATTCATCCAAAAAAAAATGTAACCAATTTCATTTAACTTCTTTAAAAGTTTTTAAGGACCTATGTTGGGGTCCTCATATAGAGTTTTTAAGACAAAAAAATCCATTTAGAAAAAGAAAAATTGTCCAAGAAGCATCAAATGTATATATTTAAATGTAATAGATTTAAAATAATTAATATCTCCTAATTATATTGTAATATTTTAATTATTTAAAAAATATATAATTATTTAATTAAAAAAACATTTCTATAAAGATCTTGATCATAAATATATCTATAATAAATCAATAACTATTTTATTTCATTTATATTTTTTATTTTGTTTTGTTCATTTTTATTTTTAAAATTTTTTTTTTGGGTAAGTTCCACCTAAGGGGGTGGATCCCTTTATTGAATTCAATAAAACATTTACAATAACGGTGACAATATTGCCCACCCATTCTGTTGTGCCAACAAAGACATACCAACCTCTCAAACTGGTCCAAAATCAGCCCAAAAGAAACAAAACCATCCTAACCATAACCCCTGATCTTAATAGCTTCTCAAATTCTCTCAGCCTTAACTTCTTAATCACCTATTCAAGAGCCACCTACAAACTTCCACAGAAAATCCCTCCTCCCACCAATATCACCAGCCCCCGCATCAAAGATGGTGGTACATACTAGATATAAGTATTGATTTGCAAGGGCCGATACACTACTCAAAGCCAATCTAGCCTCCCCTCTAATGCAAATCGCCTCTTTCAACCATCAATTACATTAAGCATCGACCATTCAAGGAGGTTGCCAATCCTTTTGAATCACAACTTGCAACTCACTCAAAAAATTCCCTTGGTCAAAGAAAACTTCTGGAACTTCTAAAGACACCCCCAAATTAGCATTGGCTTCACGATAAACATGAGCAAGTGAGAACACAACCAGTCCCGAAAGAACCTTTTTGATCAATTTCACCCAAGCTTTCAATTTCCTATTTTGCACCTCGTTTATGCTTACTGCATTTATGCAAATCAAAGAGTCACCCTCAATTTCGACCCTAGAAAAGCCTTTCTTGTAACACAAACTAACCCCCAAAGCCATAACTTCCAACTCCGCCTCATTGTTTGTGGCTAGCCCAATCTTCCTTGCTGCAACACCAAGAGACACCCCATTACAATCTCTAATGATGTAGCCAGCTCCAGCCTCTCTAGGATTGCCCTTTACAACCCCATCGAAGTTTAACTTGACTTTCCCTTCCTCCTGAGGCTTCCATTTGGCTTCTTTCCTATCTTTTAGTTTGCTTGAAAGACCTTGCATAGGAGGCTTGAGAAGCTCCCATTTTTTTTTTAATCCTAATATCCCAACTTGTAAACTTACTTGCTCTTTTGACATCCAATTTCATTCTTACCACCTCTCACACCGCTACCTCAATCTTTTTTATTAACTCCTTTACAAGGAGGCACTTGTCAATGAAGATCCTTCTATTCCATTCTTTCCAGATCTACCATACTAGCATTGATGAGGTAGCTACCCACACAGCACCCCACAAGTTATCCTGTTTCCAAGTTAGCCAACTAGAAAGGAAGAGAAATAGATCCTTTTGTCTAGGGCCATCCCAGCCCACACCTTGCAACAACCAATCCTAGCATTCAGACACATATGGAGAGTTAAGCATAATAATATCAGCATTAATGAATACAAAAAATCTATCTATGCGCCTATGCCATGTTTAATTAGCATTAAGGATAACTGGGTGCATGATTCACAAGTTGCTAAAAAAAAAAAACACTGTCAAATCAGCTGCAAAGGCAATATTATGCAGCGACTTTAAGCATTTTAAGAAAAAATATTAGTTGCTTCTATTGGTTGTACAGAAGAGAAGTTCATTATGAATTCCATTGTGCCAAACTCATCAAATAATGAATGGTTCATACTCATTCCCAGCACTATGCTACCACATTTGATTGTAGTTACATTATATATTTTTTGTGACCAAGGCATTTAACTATTTGACAAAATGCTTCAAAAGGATGCAATGTTGTAGAATCCTTACGAGGTTGGGGAAAGCTAAAATATTGGCCAAGACAATAGTGTGAATTAGGAGGATTGGTAGCCTTGACCTCAACCTCTAATGTCGATAGCTAGTACGACGAATGGCAACAAAGATTGCTATCATTGATTTGAAAGGCCTACAACAGATATTAAACCTCAATTATTCTTCATGGTAATCTCTCTTCAGACTTTTTATTACTACTTTTGAAAGCCTCAGTAATCTCTCCTGGCATCTGCTTGTAAGCAAATAATTAGAAATACAATAATTTGATATTTGAAACTACCATTGTTAAAGCGAACTTTAGATTTGTTGCAAAGAAAAAGAAAAAAGATATGAACCAAACTTCAAAAAAAATGTGACTAAAGTGGTGCAAGAGGGAAAGTTGGGGTCGATTTCTACAAGGGACGTCAAGAACCAAAACTCTCCCTACAGATAAAATAATGACCCGTACAAGAAAATGTCTCAGAGCAATCTCTTGAAGGAGAGACCTACAACAAACCACTATGGCCTCCTATGGCAATGTCGACCAGACAATGCAAAACAATGAATTGAAGGTCTTATGGAAATAGTTGTAAGGCAGGAAAATTTAGAGAAAATCAATAAAGCCATGGACAAGGGTGTGACTATGAGACTAAATGACGGCAATAGCTTGGTTACATGAAAACGCGAGGAGCTTCTTGAGTGGTATTAATAGCATGATAAAATATAATCATAGACAAAAGGCGTAAGAAATCAAAACCTATTGAATATTTCTGATCATGCTATATTTGAGGAACAACAACTTCAAGAAGCAATTGGAGTCTTAAAATAGATATTGACATACAACCTTATCAAGAAAGAGATACGTCCTTAGTTCTAAATAAATATAAAAGCAAGCAGTCTACTAACAAATGTAAGCTACAAATTATAGATAGACGTAAATTGCCCCATGGTGGCCACCATAATGTGGATGTCGAATCTGCATTTTCTCAAAATAAGCAACTATTAGTAAACTTTAAGAAAATCAAATAAGACATCCCTATGGAATAATACATCAATGCTTCATAAATGCAAATGAAATAAACAACAAAACCAAGCAACAACATATGAAAACATGAAATGAATCCTATCCCATAGTGGATTGGTGCTATTGTGGAAAATCTCTTTCCCATTCCTTTGCTAAGATAAGCTAAATGATATAATTCCAATGATGATGATAGAGTGATGGTGGGAAAAATCAGTTCTCTTGAAGAGAGTGACTTTGCAAGATATTGTGGATGAGATACAAAGATTGTGGAGTTGTGGAGGATTTGATAAAAGATGAAGCTTTCATTTATAGATTATTTTGATGAGAGAAAAATCCAAATAGATGAATGTGGGACAAAGAATATACCAATGAAAAGAGGCCACTTGTCCACTTACCATAGGTTGAGGGATGTGCAAGATTTGGGAAATGTGCCCAAGAGAGGGAGTTTTCAAATTTGAATTTGATAGTTAATGTTGAGTTTGACTTGTGCAAGGGACATGTAAGAGCTTATTAATTGCTTTGTTGGATGTACATGTCCACTTGATTTTGAATTCAAACTTGAGGGAATATTCCTAAAAGATTCCATGTTGAGTGAAAATGATGATTTTAATAAATCAATAAATTGATTTTTTTGTGCAAGTGGCAAAATCTAGAGAATGTGATGGGTAGTTAGGTTAGGCTAATTAGGATTAGATTAGCTTAATGATGATTGGTATGATTTGGCCCCTTTGACTTGAATATTTGATTTATTTAAATCAAAAGGGGAGAAATATGAATTTGGGATTTAATTAAATGAATGTTTGATTTATTTAATTAAAGGGATGAGGCAAGATAAAGGTTAATTAATGAAGTGTTAGGATTTAATTGATTTATTTAAATGATGTAATGATGAAGTGGATTTATTTAATTTGAAGGATGACATGTTAGATTTGATTAAATGAAGATTATTTGATTAAACCATTGGATTGACATGTATGCATATTTTTAGGAGACATTAACGATAATAAGAAATATAATTAGATATGAAGCTTTTATTCAATTTTTAGGAGACATTACAAAGATATTTCAAGTAAAAGCAATTTATTACAGACATAAAGTTGACTTATTAGCCGCTACTAAAGATAACCTTCAATTCTCTAAGCAGAATTTTAAATATTGTATTTAAGAAAGAATGAAACATACTAACTGAAGTTTCTAAATTGATTTAATCTAGGAGCAATAAATATTAATTTTTTATTTATAAATTTCATAGAATTATCATATCATGGGCATGGAAAATTTTTAGACAAAAATATATTATTGATCAAAAGATACAAAACAGCCACCTTTTTTTGATAAGCATCAAAAACTTAAAAAATAAATATTTTACAAAGATTATAAGAACATAGTCATGAAAAATATTTAAAAAATATATACACTTGATCTTTATTTTTATAACTTCAAAACTATATTTCAAAGGTGCAACTTTCTAAATCAGCTACTAAGTGAGGCTATAGTTGTGCCTCTATTTTTTTGTAGTCAGGTTGAGTGCTTTCTCTAAGTAGTGCACTTCAACCAAATGAGTGTCTTTCTTGATTGCACCAAATACCCTCTCTGCCACTTTTGACTCCTTTTTTTGCTTCTAGTTTGGTATTGCAACACCTTACTATTGAGCCTTGAGACAGTTTTGACAAATAATATGTATAAATTTACAATGGTGTTGTCATAGGTTGTTTCTAGCCTACACACAATTTACTAGCTCTTTGAGATTGACAACTCTCTCATGTGTTTGAGAAATTTTATGGAATAAAATTTCACAATTATAAGTGCCAAAATTCTTGACAAATCCACACAATGGGATGCCACACTCAATGGCATGCAATTTTTCCTCCCCATAATGGGACCTCTCTCAAACAACCAAGACAAACTCTTCCTCACAAGCTTGCTAATGGAAAGGCTCTAATGATATTTTATGATGATATTCATGCCTTGAGAAAGTTTTAACAAACAATAAGTTCTCCTTAACTCACTCAACACACATGGAAAACATATTTTCATGCTACCATGAAGGATCCTATTGGAAAGGAGGATTACCATAACTTTGACTACCATGGTAGCAACAATTACTACCATTGAATAATTGAATGATGGTTTTTGTGAGGAAATTTTGGGGAATTGTATTGAGGGCATTGTGCAAAACTCTATAAATAAAAAAGGGTAATCATATCATCCCTAGTTCTAGACACATATCACACCACTAGTCCCCATGCACATCAAATCTCCACTCCATGGGTCACAATTCAATATTTATGTGGAATACTTGGATATATTTGAACATCAAGTTTTATGGAATAAGTGGCTAGTTTGCTAGCATTTATGGAGAATGAAATTCAATGCAAGACTGTTGACATTCATTTACTATTAATCCTGACTAGATGAGGGTTTTGCTTGACTGTTTAAAGAGGTATAAACTAGGAATGGTACTTTGAATAACCATCCTTAAGTTAGAGGATCTGTATTCCATTTAATTTATATAGGAAAGTTTTGTGTTCATCATTCTATAAATATACACCTACTTGTGGAGTGTGAACTGCCTTTAATTAGTTTTGGAATGAAGGTTCAACCAGTTGTGTTCATCATTTTGGAAATATACACCTTGGGTATACGAGTCCCATTTGGCCCCTTCTTAGGGTTTGAGAAGAAAAAGTCAAGTTTTAATTCAAATTTCACAAATATCAACATTTGGGATATAATAAACGGTAAATTGGATGAGATTCCTATAAAAGTAAGGTTTTGAATCATTATTTGAGCTAAGAAATCCTAGAACTTTCAAGTAAGATCCTTTAGGAGAGATTTTCAAGTAGTCAAGAGCAAGGAGAAAATAAAGTTGAAGTATTGTAGTAGCATTGTAGTGTTTTTTTAGGTCTTCAAACTCACTTTCAATTCAAGATCTAGCATTTTCAAGGATTGATGATGGTTGCCTATGGAGAATCATGATGGGTTATAGGTTGGGGAGATGCAACTAGCCATTGAACCAATCCTAATTACTTGTCTTCTAAGTGATTCCATCTTCCATTCTCATTCTACTTTCTACATAAAGGAAGCTACATACATTAGTTTGGCTTATTAGGGTGATTAGAGATCTCCCAAAGTGAGTCATCATCTTTATGTTTCATTTGCACATCATATTCTAGCGCATTAAGATAGGGTTTCATTGCAGTTTTGATCTCTTAATCTTAGATGCACTTAAGATTAAGAATTTTATAGACATTTACTTTCAAGATCTATTATTTCTATCAAGGTTTAATTACCAAAATATGGGTTTGACCAAGGAAAACCACCCATAAGAAAATCAACACAATATTTTATTTTGCAAAGTTTTAGCAAGTTCAGATCCAAAAAAATTTTTTGGAAAGCGTAGGAAAGAAGTGCAAAGATAGGAGAACATATTTAGATCCTTATTTTCTGGAAAATTAGAATGGGACTAAATTTCCACCCTTGGGTGTATGAGTCCTAGTATAGCACTTTTACCAGATTTTAGTAGATTTAAACTTGTCACTTTAAGATTCCAGATTCTACCCAAAAACCCTAAACTAGGACTAAATCACCCTATCTAGCATATGGGTCCCAGTACAATTCAGAAACAACAAAATTTAAGGTTTTCATATCTTTCTTAGTCATCTCCAATCCTCTTGATTCCTTTCTATATCTTTCTATTTATCAATCTGATTTCAAGTTTTAATTTTTGTCATATTGTTTTTCATATTGCTTTTATCTCTTTCTTTCTAAGCACTTGATTAGTGGTGAACCCCCTTTCTTTAATCACACCCAAGGAGACCTTGTAGCAATCTCTTTCTCTCAATTGAATCAATAGTTTGAGACCTCTAGGGTTTTCTTGAATGAACTAAGAGTGAAATAGGATTGATCCCTTTCCCTTTATTTTGTGTTCCATCTCCTAAAAGGTGGACCACACCCTATTTCATGTCTTCATTTTGGTGAAACTAACCTTTGGACACCTTATTTCTGATTTGGAGTGTATCAAAGTCCTACATAAAGTTTACATTAGCTTTACATTAGTTCTTGCATTAGTTAATTTTCATTTAGGGCTTCTAAATCTTACATTAGTGAAAGTGCATATAGGTTGCATTTTGGCATCTTGCATCATTGAATTTCATTTGAAATATCTAATTTCATATATTCAAGACAACATACAAGTTATAAACCCTAAAATAAACTTATAATTTGCTTAATTTAGTATAAAAACCCTAATCTAGAACTCATTTGCCCCTCTGGGAAATTTAGTGTTGATACTGATTGTTTTACCTAATTTCTAGGAATTATGTGTTGATTGTTTTTCAACATTTGTACCCTTCAAAAACCCTAATTAGGACTCATATTCCCCTTTGGGTGATTTAGTCCTGTATCAAACCTAAATCTACATTTTACAACATTAAAAGATTCATTCCTATGTTTTATTCTATTATTATTAGATATCTATTTTAGTTTACTGAGTTTCTATTTCATTCTTTTCATTAGATCTAGCTTAATTTGGTTTCATTTCAATTGTGGATAGAATAAGATTATTTCACTTTTATTTCTAGCATTAGTTCATAGTTTGATAAGATTAGATTACACTTGGTATTCATTAGAAAACAAAACCAAAACACCTATAAACCAATGGACCTCTTAGAGAAAGCATAGTTATTTGAGTATGTAAAATCTCCTTTTCCAAGTTAACACAACCCTCAAGCCTTGTAGTACTGATGAATTTGACATGTTAGATGAAGCCCTTAAGTATTTCATCTAGTAAGATTCATCCACTAAGGCTTGTTACAAAAAAAAAACAAAGAGAAATTAATGTGATTCAACCTCAACTCATCCTATATCCAAACTCAAAACAAACCTATTTTCATCCTTGAACCACCCAAGAATAATGCTTCATAGAAATCAAGTTCTAATACCATGGCTCATACATATAACACTATAAACAATCCACAATCAAGAAAAACAACTTGAACATCCTTACCTTTTCCTCAACCCATCTTGCCTAGTGCTCCTCATTTTCCTTCACATAGTGGGAAGGAGTATGATCATGTTGAACAACAAAAGAATACTCTCACAAAGATATCCCCATTCAGACCTAATTCAAAATTCACCCAATTATCATACTATGCTTTAAACAGCCTTGCAACAAGTTGTGGTTCCCTCTAGCATAAATGCATGTGATTTAGTAGCTCTAATTCAAGGAATGAATATAGTTAACATAGACATTACTTTTCATCAACATGAGCTACCTCCCTTGGAGATGAGAAATAAAAATGATTCCTTCATGATAATAGTTATCTTCAATAGGATAGGAATAAAGTGAACCCTTGGTGATAATGGTGTATCCCTTAATGTGTGTAGTGTGACCCCTTTGGATGGACTTGGCATGGATAAATCAAAAATTCAACCTCATTCCTTATCAATTCGAGGATTTGAAAATGTAGGAAAGAAACCACTTGGTGTGATTATTTTTCCCATTATAGTTGGAAAGGCTACATTACAAACTCTTTTTGATGTTATGCCTCATGATCTTTCATACAATATTATTTTAGAAAGACCTTGGATTCATGAGATGTATGTAGTGCCTTCGATTCTTCATTGTATCGTGTAGTATATCTATAACAATGAAGTATACCAAATTGAAGTAGATCTTGAGCATGAAAGTTTCTTACAAGTTGAAAAAGGAACAAGTCCTCTAAACACATTAACTCCAACTTCAAAGATAAAACCTATGAAAGAAGAAAAACAAGATATGGAAAAAGTGTCAAAGTTATTGGAAGATGATTGGGTTCTTTAGAATTCACTCCAAAATTTATGGGAGAATGAAAAAATACAACAAAAGAAACTGAAAACAAAAGTAACCAATGGTAATGTCAACATAGAATTCAGAAGAAAACTCGCAAGCATCTACATCATCTACTCTAAAAAAAGACACAAGCTATACAACAAACTTTCACAAGATAGACTATCAACAACCACCAAACCTAAAAGAAATGGAGAAACTTTATGGAAGAGGTTATGAGCTTATGAAACAACTTGGTTATAGTGGAAAAGGATGTGGAAGGAAAGAACAAGGCATTTGTGTTCCTATAGAACATAACACACAATAAACAAAATTTTGTTTGGGATATTTTCCTTCTAAGATAACACAAGCAATGAAAAGACCCTCGTTAAACATCAACATGCGATTTTTATGTTAGTTATATATATATATATAACATAAAAATCACATGTATATTAAATCAAAATTGAAATACCAAATGAAATAGCATGCAACACACAATATATAAGCCACAATACTTAGTACTATGGGGGGTATGCAGCCCCCATAGGTTGTGACCAACATCCTTGGCTATCGTGTACAACCTTGGCTACTGTAGGCAACCCGTGGCAGCTATGTACAGTTACCCATAGGGGCCATGGGGGTACAGCCTTGGCTAACCCCCACCCCCCATAATTTTTATTTTATTTTATTTTATAATTTTATTTTATTTATTTTTATTTAAAAACAATTTCGTTTTCAGACAAAAAAAAAGTATGAATTTCAAAAATCCAATTTATTTTGATAACATATTTCATTCTACATACAATTTCGAAATCTAAAAAAATATATATTTTTTTTTATAAAAAGAGCAGTAAGTATATATATATCCATACCTATACATCAAGAGATTCAAAACGATCAATATTAAACAATTAGATTTTTTAATAGACCCAATATAAATCTAACCATGTAAATTCAACCCACGATAAAATGAGTTTCACTTCCAAAGCAATATTTTCCTAACTCAATTTTATCGAAGAAATTGAAATGTTTAACTATAATTTTCAAATAGATAAATTCAAAGATTTAACAACAAAAAATTTTGATCAAAGAAAGCCTCTTTCAAAATGTAGAGTATTTAACTTTAAAACATGGCAGGCAATATTTTGTTTACAGAAACAAAAAGTAGAAAAACAATAAGTTTAAGGGAACTTGGAGTCCTTCGTTCAATGTAGAATCCCCTCTATAGATTTTTCTCAAATTCCTACCTTAAGCTCTCTTCTCAATCAGTCTTTTCTTCAAAACAATTCTTTTCTTATAGAACAACTTTCACCAAGAAGCACAAAACAAAAACCTATCTTTTCTTTGCTTTATCAGACCAAAAACCAGAAAAAACCCTTGTGTGTCTAAAAAAATATTTTCCCAATAAAAATAAATAATAATCAATAAAACTTGCATCTTTTTTCCTCAAAAATCCTCTTCAATCATTGGTTTGTTTCCTGCTTTTTAAAAGCACACACTTATCTCACAATTTTAATTAAAAATTAATTATATTCTCAAGATATTCTCTACAAATTTTTCTAATTTAATATTAGGAAAAAGATAATATATAATTATCATCATCATTTCTAACTTAAATTAATTTCTTACACTTTTAATTTATTAACTAACATTTAAATTTACAATATATTTTAAATTCAACATTTAACTAACTTACAATTAATTAAAGCAACAAGACAACATTAATTAATCTTATAAAATAAGATTAATTAAATTACCACTAACCATAATTAAAATAATTAATCAACAATCAAACTACACAATGACAAGGACAAAACCTCAATCATGACACAACAAACTCACAACGGGATGATGGACTTTGGACGGGGACACTTCCTAATCAACTCCCTTCTTCAACATTATACCCATTGGGTTAATTTAATGCTCACCCTATCTTGTCGAAATAGGTGGAATTGAGACTTAATTCCTACAATTCCTGCATACCAATAAATGTCAAGTAACATATGTATATAATCAAAGAATCATATCGTGAGAAGGAATTGCAGTGTAGTAGGCCACTCATAAACAAGTGGTGCTACCCTGTACTCGTGAACACCAAAGCTATACTAACAAATACAACATTAGATGTAAAGTAACATTGCTAACTAACTAATCACATCATAAACTAATTACTAAACCACTGCATCACAATGTATTACTAAAACCAAATTAAACAATAAGTAATAACAATCACAGTCTCAAAGTATCAATCAAAACCATAGAAGTATCAAGTCCAAACAACATGAGGGGTATTACAGATACAATTAACATACCAATGGATATCACTAACAAGGAGAAAGTGATTAAGATAGGAAAGTTCCTTGACGAAGATGAATAGGAAGACCATGTAATTTTACTTCATGAATTTCCAAAAAAAATTGCTTGGACTTATGTGGACATGCTAGGAATTGATGCTAGGATAGTGATACACAACATAGTCCTTGCAAAAAATGATAAACTAGTTAGAAAAAAGATACAAAAGATGAATCCTAAGATAGCCTTAAAGACAACATACCAACTTTGAAGGTGAAGAAAGTCCTTACCAAAACACCAAAGGCCTTCTTGAAAAATGCAAGTGTACTCCTCCAAGGAATGAAAGGAGAAAAGAAAGAACCCATTCATGAAGGCCATTATGCAAATATCAAGAATAGACAATGCTTTGAAGCTCGCCTGTGAATAACAAAAATACTTAGTCTAAAGCCATAAAATCTACCAATAAGTTCTACTTCCAAACCAACCAAATTTATATCAATCCACATATCAAGAATAGTGAGAGGAGCAAGAGGAGCACTAGCAACTTTGATCACATCCTAGCGAGAAGAGGCCTTAGAAGAAACCCCACCAAAAACAAAGCTTCCACATGGAGGAGGATACTCAAGCTCCACAAAATGGGGAATCCACTCAACAAAATCCCATTGCAACCCACAATAGGGAGAACCAAGGGTTGAGCCACCTTAAAGAGAGAGGGAATACTCAAACACTTCTATCAAAAAATTTGTGGTAGTGGAAGGAAGAAAAAGTGGTTCAAGAAAATATAGAGGTAGAGGTAGGGGTCTTGGGAGGGGGTAGTGGAAATTCCCTCTTAAGAGAAAATCCATTGAAAACTAGCTTGAAAAAACCCTTGCCAACTCAGCCCCTATGGAGAAGGAACAAATCCTCCTTATGATCCAACATATTGTTGTTCCCCACAAAAAAGAGGGGATCAACACGTAGCTTCGCTACTAATTGGGCCTCCAAGAGAATGTCAAGGGGGAGCTCATCATCATATTTATGTACTCAAAAATCTTGAAAGAACCCTTAAACAAAAAATTTAGATCATTGATAGAAATAGAGCTGCCACCAACAAATCCAAGAGATTCAACTAGAGAAACCAAATCTATAGAAATGTTGCCATCCTCACCCTCTTCTTCAACCAATAAACCATCACCATCACCATCATATGCACTACCTTTTTCATTGTTATAATCTAAATCCATTGCCACAAGGGACTTCTTTGTCAGAGCTAGGGTTTGGGGGCTCCTCATTGCTACCAAGTTCAATTAGGATGAGGGTATGTGCAAGATCATGATGGGCCAAAAAGTGGCAATATGATGGGTATGTGGGTGACAACCATTTTTTTCCCAAAATTAATGAAACAAAAAGGGTTTTTAAAGGAGATTCTCAGCTTTCCACTAATATAAATGATTATTTACTTTGAATTTAATAAATAATTATTATTCATTTTCTATTTGAATTATGACTAAAGTCCTGATTAATAGGCTAATTGAAAAATATCTATAGATTTCAAATGGTGTCATATTTTTTGAATCTAAAACATGTGTCACATTCTATGCTTCACATACTATAGGATTAAAAAAAATGAATTTCATGAAGTTTTAACCAAGTTAAGGTGGTCAAACATATGAGTTTTTATATTTTTTAAAAGTTGTAATAAAATTCATAATTAACTATTTACTTGGAAAAGATTACAAAATAATATGCATAAAATCTGGACATGAGTCCTCTACTTATATCTAAGATATTATAAAAAATATTATCATTTTATTGTGGTTAGGTGGTCTACATACACCTATTTTTATTTTTCCTTTGAAATTTAAGTACTACTACATTGAAATTTCAAATTTTCACCAAATAGATTTAAAAAAACCTAATAGTTAAGAAACTACATTCAATTTGCTATAGATTATATTGTTACATTTTTTTGAAATGATATAGATAATTTATTCAAAATTTTACGTCAATTTTCCTAACTTTGATTTTTCTGAATTTTTTGCCACTTAAGGGCCTATTTTTTCCATGATGATCCTACACATACCCATGAGCATAGCTGATTTGTGAGTAAATTAATTGATATCACCCTATGAAGTTTATTACTTTTTAATATTTTAATTGTTTTCACCTCACTAAATTAGTTAATGTAATTTCAAGACCAATATTTGCTTGAGAGTGTTGGATGAATGCATCAAAAAGTTTTTTGAATGAATGTATCGAGTTATTTAGAAATGTGAAAAACCATTCCAAGGCCATGCCTTTCTATGACCTAGGAAATAGTTTAGCTAGGAGCTTATCCTCGAAGATGAAATCACTACACAATACCGTATAAGCTGATAAATGACTATTAGGATCTCCTTTACCATTGTACTTGTCAAATCTAGGCATCTCAATATTTTATGGCATGGATGTTTTAAATATTTCAAGTGACAGTGGGCTCCTTTCGACATATTGTGATGATTTTCCATTTTTATTTTGGTTTAATGTTGATAATTTTTTTCGGAATGATGTTACATTTTGCAATAGCTAATTTATGATAGAATCATTGCTTGACATGTTTTGAGAATGTGGTGAATATAGTGGGATTGTGTAATTTCTTGGTGGACTAGTATGTTGCAAGTTTATAATAGGGGATGAATATTGAGGTCTCACATTTGATGTCATGAAACTACAAGGGTTTCCACTTGAAATCCCTAAGGTTAGAGTTATTCCATGTGTTTGTTGTATCATTGAAACTATAGTTGGAAATGTGTATGTGGGGATAGAGGAAATAGTTTTAGGGAGAGAGATTTGACTTCTTGCTTGGATTTAAGTGTGCCTAAAAGCTTGAGTACAACTAGCCATCATAGGAATATTGACATCCATAATGTGAGCCAGGCTATGCAAAATCTCTAATTGTTGGGCATCATCAATCAATTTCCTTATGAACTATTAGACCAACTGAAGATTCAATACTCAAATAGCTTGCAATCCCTCTAAGTCTTTCTCTAATTATTTTAGTTTGTGTTCAAGAACATGGGTGAAAAAAATCTCAACATTAATAAGGGTGCTTGTTTCTGAAGTTATCATTAGTACACTCATAATAAGGATTGACTCCAAGATGGGCATGGTATTGGCAATACCTTAAGTGAAAGAGTTGCAAGGCTTATGATCCACAATCGATATAACAATAGCATGAGATTCTATTAGCATACAACTACATCTCAATGAATTATTGGAAATAGTCCACACTAACTTGTTAAGGTTATTTGAGTTTCAAAAATATAGGTGTACCCACTGTGATCACTAAATTGCAAAACAAACATAGAAAAACACTCAAGAAAAAATTAGACAACAAAAGAAGACAATAAACACAAAAACATGGGTCTAAGAGAAATCTGAGCTAAAAATAGCTATACTAAGTTGCCTAGGCTAACTATGTCAAGTATACACTTCCATAAATTTCAAAGTTTGGTTGTTTGTTATACTACTTAAGGATCTTAGATCTATGCACAAACAAGTTTAAAAGTTAATAATTTTCTAAAATTTGCTCCATTTTATGACTATGTAATCACAATGCAAGTGTGCAACAATTTGTAATATTTTCAAGCAATGAATAACAAATGTAAATGTAATTTCTAGGTCTAGAATGAAATAATCCACTGACCCTAATATGCCAGAATATTAAAATGATAATTTTGATACAATTTTGAAACAAAACAATTTTTTTTTTCACTTTTTGAGCTATATGAAAGATGCCTGAATGAATGTAATGAATACTTTCAAATTTAAATGACCTAATGTAGATTTCTAAATTCAATTTGAATGTAAATTAGACTTAAGATGACTGAAATTAACCTTATTGCAACCTATAATGCAATATTACATGCAAATTTTTGAACTTTTATGTCTTTTATGATGAAAAAATAAATGCCTAAATGAACAATGCAAAATAATTCAATACTAAACCTAGATCAAGGATAATTTAACTCAAATTTCAAAAGGTATATAATTTTAATATGTCAGGTTCACCAAAATGAAACATAGGAAAAAGGAAACCCTCGGGATTGCACTCTAGGGTTTGACACCATTTCCAAATATTTCATATATGGGTTTGGGGTAGTGAGGGTTTGATGGATTTGGACAAGGTATAAGACTAACTTGCAACCTAAAAGGTGAGTCAACTTGCATTTTCCTGGAAATCTAGAATGAATTTAGGGATGAAATGCAATTCTATGACTAGGCTAATGATGCAAATTTTAGTTTTCATACAAATATAGTAAGTATAAAATATCAAAGAAAAATTTAGACTATTGAAATAGATAGAACAAGATAATGCACACATATGATGTGAATTTGAGCCTCAATTTGGATGATTAAGTCACCTTTAGCGATAGTTTCTTTGTTGACCAACTTCTGATTTGTTTTTGTAGTCCTTAGGAGTTATATTAGAGATTTTGTTTCCTTCTTGTCACATTTTCAAACAATTCTATTATTGATTTTTTGTTTGTTGTCAAGGTGTAGGGTTCGAATGTAGTAATGAATAATTGACCTTCAAACTTCCCACTTTTTCTTCAAATTTGAAACTTGCACATGAAAATAGAGAGAGAGGGTTCATCCATTTAGGGGCTTGCCTTAGTCAAACCTCATGTTAGTTTTACCACTTCCACAATCACAATGTCAATGATAAGGAAAATAAATGATATAAGAATGATAAATCAACAATGATCTATAATTCACCACTCCAAAAATGGCTTACTTGAAGGACTAAAGTCATACAATTTTCCTCATGGCTTGATTATTGTCGGATTGATTGTTGTTGGCTTGATTTTCTTGGAGACCTTTAAGGGTTAGTCTTTAGAAACAATATGATAACATGAACATGAACAAACTCACATACACTTTGACATGATGCTTGGATCTTGAATTTCTACAATAAATCTCTAAAATGCTACTCTTGACTTGCTTGGTAATGCTCTTGATCACCAATTTGGCCAATAATTTCTAGATGTCCTTCAAATGATATAATAACTAGGTATTTATATGAAATTATTCTAATTTATCAAAATTTAAATCTAGACAACCGACTCTGGACATTTGAAATTCAAATGATAAAATGTCCACTAACATATTTAAATTTGGAGCCAAAATAGGGGGACTAGGTTTCCTAGGACAAAATATTAAATAAATGCATTTGTTTTGTACATACAATTTGACAATAAATATTAAAATGCACTACAAAATCCATAATTGAATAAATTAGGCATTCAATTATGTCCATGTAGTTAAGGGGGAGAAAACCATTGTGTGAAATTGTTATAGGTGATAATTTATGCTACAAAAAAAATTATGTACTCTAATTTGATATTCCATAGTACAAAAACAAACAAATCATGAGAACTTCATTTGAGGATTGTACAAACAGAGGTGTACAGGTGAAAAATAGAGTTCATATAAAAAATATAAATTTAGACAAGGAGAGATTACCATAGAAGCTCAAAAAGGAAACATAGGAGCTAAATATTCAATAAAACACAAACACAACATTAGCTAATGGTGGCAGAATTGAAAATATGTCAAAATTCACAACAAGAAGACTATGTGCCCACATTCAAATCTAGAGCTAGTTGATTCAAATTTTCATGCCAATGGTTGACCCTTCATTCCAAAAATAATTAAAGACAGTTCACACTCCACAAGTAGGCTTATATTTCTAGAATGATGATCACAAAAATTTCCTATATAGATTAAATGGAATACAGATCCTCTAACTTGAGGACTATTATTCAAACTACCATTCTTGGTTTATACCTCATTAAATAGTCAAGAAAAACCCTCATCTAGTCAGGATTAACAGAAAATGAATGGCAATAGTCTCTCACTGAATTTCATTCTCCATCAATGCCAACAAACTGGCCACTTATTCCATCAAACTTGATGTTCAAATATATCTTGGAATTCCATATAAATATTAAAATTTGACCTATGGAGTGGAGATTTGATGTGCATGGGAACTGGTGGTGGGATATGTGCCTAGAATTAGGGATGATATAATTACCTAGGTTGATTTATAGAACTTTGCATAACGCCCTCAATCCAATTCCCTAGAAGTTCCTCACAAAAAGAATCATTCAATTATTCTATGGTAGTATTTGTTGCTACCATCATAGTCAAACCTATCATAATCCTCCATTCAAATAGGATCCTTCATGGTAGCATGATATAATGTTTTACATGTATGCTGAATGAGTTAAGCAGTTAACATATTATTTGTTAAAACTCTCTCAACGAATGAATATCATCATAAAATAGCATCAAAGCCTATCCTTTAGCAAGCTTGTGAGGAGGAATCTTGCTTGGTTGTTTGAGAGAAGTCCCATTTTTGGGAGGAAGCATTACATGCCATTGAGTGTGGCATCCCATCATGTTGTTACAAATTATTTTGTAAGATTTCTCAAACACATGAGAGAGCTATCAATCTCAAAGACCTAGTAAACTGTGTGTAGGTTGGACATATCCTATGATAACAACATTCTAAATTTATACATATTATTTATCAAAATTATCTCAAGGCTCAACAACAAGGTGCTACAATACTAGACTAGAAGCAAAACAAGGAGTCAAAAGTGGCACAGACGCAATTTGATGTAGTCAACAAAGGCATCAATTTACTTGAAGTGCATTGCTTAGATAAAGCACTCAGCTTAACTATAGAAATATAGAGGCACAACTGTAGCCTCACTTAGTAGCTAATTTAAAAAGCTACACTTTTAATAATATATAGTGTTGAAGTTATAAAAATCTAGATCAAGAGTATATTCTATTTTAATATTTTTCATGACTATGATCTTATAATCTTTGTAAATTATTTATCTTTTAAGTTTCTTATGCTTATTTAAAAAGGGTGGCAGTCAGAGGCGGGGGAGAATTAAAGAAAATAAAATAGAAACAACAAAAGAACAGCCCATATTTGCATATATATTTAACCCAGAAAAATTAAACACCAGCTGTAGCTGCATACACAATTGAAAAATATTTTTCCACTCTCAACTAGATATATTCATTCTTCTTCTATTTTATTCTTCTTATTTATAAAAAATATTACACTAAAAATATTCAAAAAAAGTCTCTGGGCAGAATACTCAAGAAGAATGTACAGCTACAACTTGTACATTAATTACAATTAATTTCACCTTAAGAGCCAACTAAGAGAAATTAAAACAAGTCTTATGGAGAAAGATTTTCCAACAAGTAAAAGGGTAAAATAATAAATGTCATTAATTACACCTTTATGATAACTTAATATTCACCTTAAGTGAAACAACCCCTTTGCAACAAAAATAAATGACATAAGCAACTTACATTCACGTCAAGGGAAAAATCATATTAAATATACTTTCAAATATTAAAATCCTGTGAGAAAAATCCGCCACAAATAATTGTCAATGCACTGTCATCACTACCAAGAGAATAAACCTGTACATCCATACAATAATGAAGAAAAGATTGTGGTACTATTTGAAAGAAGAGAAGGCTCTTCAGGAGCCGTCAGGAGCAAAGATGGCACCATCAGGAGAAATCAATAGTTGTAATTACTCGAAAGGAGAAGACAAATTTCTAACACTCTCCCTTGATTACAACTACTGGGGGTGAGAAAAACTGCATCAAACTTCAACTAAGTATATTTACATGATCAAGCATTCCTAAATAGCTTCACAAAAACTGAAATGTGTCCTTCACCAAAGGTTTGGTAAAAATATCTACAAACTAATCTTTAGACTTACAAAATTCTAAGAAAATCTCCTTATTGTTAACAAGCTCTTCGATGAAATGATACCCAGTATTGATATGCTTAGTTCTCTTATGAAAAACATGATTTTAAGATAGAGCAATTGTGGAATTGTCATCACAAAATATTGTAGTGGCTTCCTTCTGATCTTTCACTAAATCTTTCAACATCCTACACATCCACATAGCTTGACACACTACACTAGTAGCTACCACATATTTAGCTTCAGTTGATAATAAAGTCACCATAGGTTGTTTTTGTGAGGCCAATGAAATAACACCTATACCAAGATGAAAAATGTACCCAAATGTTATTTTCCTATCATCTATACTTCCCCCACAATCACTGTTTGTATAACCAACAAGCTTGAAATCATCTGAAGTAGAATATAATATACCAAAGTCTTTTGTACCACTCACATACCTCAATATTATTTTACCTTCCTACCAATGAGACTCTTTTGGTGACTCCATAAATCTTGAAATTAGACTTACACCATACATAATATCAGGCCTTGTGGCCGTCAAACACATAATACTTCCTACCATCCTTTTGAACAATGTAGGATATACACATGGTCCATCATCCTCTTTGCTTAACTTCAAACCCATCATGATTGGTGTTGGGGATACCTTGCATTTCACCATATTGAATCTCTTCAAAATTTCACTTGCATATTTGGATTGAGAAATAAATAAACCAGCATTAGATTGATGGACTTCAATGCCCAAAAAATACTTCATAAGTCCCAAGTCAATCATTTCAAATTCACTTTTCAATGTTGTTTTGAAAACATCTATGCTAAGATCACCAGTAAAGATTAGATCATCTACATACAAGCACACAATTAAAATGTTACCTTGCTCATTTACTTTAATGTACAAAGTTGGCTTATAGTTGCTTCTTTGGAATTCATCTTGAATAAGATAAGAATCAATACGGTTGTACCAAGCTCTAGGAGCTTGCTTTAATCTATAAAGTGATTTCTTCAGCCTATAAACTTTATTTTCATGACCTAATATCTCATAGCCTTCTAGCTATTTCACATACACTTCTTCATCTAGATATCCATTTAAAAATGTTGATTTTACATCCATTTGGTACACAACCCACTTATTGTGAGCAAAAATAGTCAATATTGTTCTAATTGTGTCCATCCATGCAACAGGAGAAAATGTTTCATTGAAATCTATTCTAGGTTGTTGACTAAAATCCCTTGCAACTAGCCTTGCTTTATGTTTTTGCACTCTTCCATCAGCATATTGTTTAGTCTTATAAATCCATTTCACACTTATTACATCTTTTCCTTCAGGTAGATCAATGGCTTGTGCCCATTTATCACTATCAATAGCTTCTTCAAATGTCAATGGATCATCAACATGAGAAAATAAGGCAAAAACTGAAAATGAATTTGTTGTATCATTATACAACTCACTCAAACTCCTTGTTTTTCTTGGTAGCATACTTGCTAGTGTTGGCTCCGAAAGATGTAGAAGTATTTGGAGTACTAGACGGAGTTGCTCCAAGGATACCAGCTGATGTAGGTACTAATGTAATTGATTGTGGAGTCTATTGTACTTATGGTGTAGACAAAAAAATTGAAGATCTTGGAGTGAATGAAGGTGTATCTTGAACTATTGAATGTGTTGTTGTCCCAAGAGTGGAAGGTGCTACTGTTGAAATTGTACTTGTTTTTGGAATCACTTCATCTGCCATATCATCATGAGGAACAACAATTGCAACATTTACATTCTTTTCTATACTTCCATCCCACACTTTATTTTCCACAAATTGAACATCACAACTAATTATAACCTTCCTAGTGATAGGATTAAACAACTTGTATGCCTTTGCCTCTTCAGAATAGCCAAAAAATATACGTTTTTGTCCTTTATTATCTAACTTCTTCCTTAACTCATTAGGAATATGTGCATAAGCAATACTACAAAATACCTTAAGATGTGAAACACTATGTTTCATACCTGTCCAAGCTTCTTGAGGTATCTTGTTTTTCACACTTTTTGCTGGGCACCTATTCATGATATAAACAAGAGTTGCCACTACCTCAGCCCAATATTCATTAGGTAGATGTTTGGTTGTCAACATACAAAGAGCCATCTCCATAATGGTTTTGTTCTTCCTTTCTGCCACACCATTTTGTTGAGGTGTATAATTGGTTGTAAATTGCTTGTGTATGCCATGCGATTCACAAAAATTCATGAAATCATTAGATACATATTCCCCACCTCTATTTGTCCTTAAGACCTTGATATAATAGCCACTTTTCTTCTCCACAAGTGCCTTGAATTGCTGAAAATAAGAAAATGCATCAAATTTGTGTTTTAGAAAATAGACCCAAGTTTTTGTGTGAAATCATCAATAAAGGTAAGAAAATAAGTGTAGCCTCCTATGGATGGTGTTTTATTTGTCCACAAATATTTGAATGTACAATCTCCAGTGGTGCTCTTGTTCTATGTGATTTTCCTATCAAAAAAGACTCTCTATGTTGTTTTCCCAAGATGCAACCTTCACAAATTCTTTCTGGATTTTCAATTAGTGGCAAGCCTTTCACCATTTTCTTTATATTTAATAGCTTCAACCCTCCAAAATTCAAATGTCCAAATCTAAAATTCCATAACCAAGAATCATCTAAAACAACTAATTGAAATGTTGCTTCACTTTTTGTGTCTGTATTTTCTTCCTTAAATGTTGCTCCATAATTTATATTATTTATCTCATGAACAAATTTGGCTATTGTCCCCTTCATAATCCATCTTATTCTCAAAGGAAACATGTAGTTGCTAGTCATTTGAACTTTAGCAATAACCAAATTGCCTGGGAATCTATCCAAAATCACACACTCATTGTTTTTCAAATACACTCTAAATCCATTTTGTACCAATTGACCAATGCTCATTAAATTATGCTTTAGGCTAGCAACATAGTATACATTAGGCATGTTTTCTGCTCCCCCTCTTTGGTTAGAATATCAACTATTCCTTTTCCTAAAACTATGACCTTGTTGTCGTTGCCAAGTGTGACTTCAGTTTGAACGGATTTATCTAAAATAGAAAACAAATCTGCATTACCAATCATGTGATTACTACACCTAGAATCTAAGTACCATATGCCACTTGGGCTTTCTTGGACTACATTACATTCAATAGAAGAGTTAGTAAGAATTGCTTCAACAATTTTAGTGTATGCAATGAACATAGTACTTCTTTGAGTGCTATTACTTGATTGATTTTGACCTTGTTTGTGTTGATCATACTATTTTTCCTTGCATTCATTAGCATAATGTCCAAACTTCTTATAATAATGACATTGAACTTGTGATTTATCAACTCTTTGGCCACTTGGGTGATTGAAATTCTAATTTTGACCTCTAACATTTTGATTTTGACCTCTACCAGCACTATATGTAAAACTATTATTATGTCTACCTCTAGGACCAAATCTTTGTTGTCCTCTTCCATGAGTTATAGACAATTGAGATGAAAAATAATTTTCCAATGACATATTTGGCCTATTTAGTCTAGATTCATGATTAATAAGAGAAGCATCAAGCTCATCAACACTAAACTAACTCAAATCTTTAGTTTCCTCCAGAGTCACAACAAGATTATCAAATTTAGTAGGGATACTTCTAAGAACTTTCTCAACAATTTTCCTATCCTCTATGAATTCTCCATGTGATTTAATTTGATTAGTTAAACCAACAACATGAGTAAAGAAGGAGTCTACTGACTCTGTGTTTTTCATTGATTAATTTTCAAACTCTCTTCTAAGAAGTTGTAACTTTGCAGCCTTTACTTTGTTCATACCTTGGTAAGAATGTTGAAGTGTATCACATGCCTCCTTGGCTTGCTTTGTTGCTGCTACTCTTGGGAGTATGGTCTCATGCATTTCTTGGTGGATATAGAATAATGCTTTTCCATCCTTCTTCCTCTGTTCTTCCAAGGCATCTTTCTCAGCTTGTGTGAGTACATTATATGTTGCTTGGTCTATTGGCTCCACATAACCATTCTCAATAATTTCTCAAACATCTTGAGACCAAAATAGGACTTTCATAGTTAAAGACCAATACTCATAATTCATTCCTACAAAAATAGGGGTTTACAAACTAGACAAGGATGCACCAGAAGTGGAGGCCATGACTTCAAATAGAATAGAAAAACAAAGGTTTCTTTGGATTTGATACCAGATGAGGGCCAGAGGTAGGGGAGAATAAAGAAACTAAAAGAAAAACAAGATAAGAACAACCCAAATTTGCATATAGATTTAACCCAAAAAAACTAAACACTAGCTACAACTGCATAGAAAATTGAAAAATATTTTTCTGCTCTCAACCAGATATATTCATTCTTCTTCTATTTTCTTCTTCTATATCAAAAATATTACACCAAAAATATTCATAAAAAGTTTTTGAGTAGAATACTCAAGAAGAATGTACAGCTATAGCTTGTACATTAATTACAATTAATTTCACCATAAGAGCCAGCTAAGAGAAATTAAAACAAGTCTTACAGAGAAAGCTTTTCCAACAAGTAAAAGAGTAAAATAATAAATGTCATTAATTACACCTTTATGATAGCTTCATATTCACCTTAAGTGAAATAACCCTATTTCAACAAAAATAAAAGACATAAGAAACTTGCATTCATGTCAATGGAAAAATCATATTAAATAGACTTTCAAATATTAAAAGCCCATGAGAAAAAGCCACCACAAATAATTGTCAACATACTACTGTCACTGCTAGGAGAATAAACCCATACATCCGTACAATAATGAAGAAAATATTTTGGTACTACTAGAAAGAAGAGAAGCCTCTTCAGGAGTCATTAGGAGCAAAGATGGGACTATCAAGAGCAATCAATAGATGTTAATTTTACCTGATAAGAGAAGATAGATTTCTAACAATATGCTCCTAGAATTAGGGATGATATAATTACCCAGGTTGATTTATAGAACTTTGCATAATGTCATCAATCGAATTCCCTAGAAGTTCCTCACAAAAACTATCATTCAATTATTCTATAGTAGTAGTTGTTGCTACCATGATATTCAAAGCTATGATAATCCTCCATTCAAATAGGATCCTTCATGGTAGCATGATAGTATGTGTGCCATGTATGTTGAGTGAGTTAAGAAGTTAACATATTGTTTGTTTAAACTCTCTCAAGGAACGAATATAATAATAAAATAGCATCAGTGCCTATCCATTAGCAAGCTTATGAGGAAGAATCTTGCTTGGTTGTTTGAGAGAGGTCCCATTATGGGGAGGAAGCATTACATGCCTTTGAGTGTGGAATCCCATCATGTGGATCTGCCAAGAATTTTGGCACATAGAATTGTTACAAATTATTTTGTAATATTTCTCAAATGCATGAGAGAGCTGCCAATCTCGAAGAGCTATAAATTGTGTATAGGCTGGGCATAGCCTATGATAACAACATTCTAAATTTATACATATTATTTGTCAAAATTGTCTCAAGGCACAATAGCAAGGTGCTACAATACTAGACTAGAAGCAAAACAAGGAGTCAAAAGTGGCACAGACGCAATTTGATGCAGTCAAAAAATGAATCAATTTACTTGAAGTGCATTGCTTAGAGAAAGCACTCAACTTGATTGCAACAATATAGAGGCACAACTATAGCCTCACTTAGTAGCTGATTTAAAATGTTGCACTTTTAATAATATATAATTTTGAAGTTATAAAAATCTAGATCAAAAGTATATTTTGTTTTAATATTTTTCATGACTATGATTTTATAATCTTTGTAAATTATTTATCTTTTAATTTTCTTATGTTTATTTAAAAGGGTGGCTATTTTGTAACTTTTGATTAGTAATATATTTTTGATTAAAAATTGGCCACACCCATAATTATGATAATTCTATGAAATTTTTAAATAAACAATTAATATTTATTTTTTTTGGATGAAATTGATTTATAAACTTCAGTTAGTATGTTTGATTCTTTATTAAATACAATATTTAAAATTTTTCTTGGAGAATTGAAGGTTATCTTTAATTGTCATTAATAAGTTAACTTTATATTTGCAATGAATTACTTTTAGTTTCAATGTCTTTGTAAGGTCTCCTCCAAGTTCAATAAAGGCTTCATATCTAATTATATTTCTTATTATACTTAACATTCAAATGGTATTTCTTAACCATTGTCTAAAATTGGATAGTCTCCCTAGAAAATTTTCTTGCCCTTATTGAATTGATACACCACTCCACCTGAGGGTGCCTTATAGGAGATTGTGGAAAAGTTGTATAAGTATGCTTCATGTGAGTAATCTTCTCTCTGATTATATTCAACAACAAATGATTCTCTTAAGACCTCCTATCCTTAGTCATGTGTGTTTTCCCTTCTCAATGTTCACTAAATGGAGAAATAAAGCTTCTCTTTACCAACAACTTGAGTTGACTTTGTTTTCCCCTCTATGTACCTACCAATCTCCATGGTTCCGTTCACCCATTTCATGGGAGTTATTTCCACCATTATTTTTTGTATACATGTGTACCAAGGCACTCCCTACTAAATCTATGAAAAATCCACTTTCAGTTATATAGGGTCATCCAACTATCCAACATCTAGAGGAGAGCCAAGTAAAGGGAGTGAGAACCTTCCAACAACTCATACCCCATTGATCTCTAGGTAATGTATATAAGTCTCTCCTCAAGCTACGCCCAATGATACTCTCCTTTAAGTAGGCATAAATAAAACCATTGCCTACCTCTCCCCTCATCTACCTTAGCTCTTCTATTTTTAGAATGAACCAAATGATATCTGCACTAAAATATTTGTATTTTGCACAAACTTCTAACCATTAGCTATTGATAATGTAAAAAATAAAGTGAATAGTGACCTGGAGCATCATGATAAAAGGTAAACTATTCAGATTGGATGCCCATTCAATACAATTGGTTAAATAGTGCAACAACATATGTTGTAACCCCGTCATATACATGAGTTGATACATGGCTTCCTACCATATGCAAACTCCTTGCCAAATAAAGACACATGTCATATACATGAATTAATTGAAAACAATCTTCACATAATTGTAAAAAAATTTCTATAAATTCCAAGAAGGCACTGCACGCAACTCCTATTGTAAAGGCTTCCCCAGCTTCTTGTGAAATCTTCTCCAGGCATAGCTCTTGTGGGTACTCAACCCTACTGCTCATCATGAAACACTACGCTATCCTACTTTGCAACAAAAATTGGCGTATACTTGGATGTTGTATTTTACGTAATTTCAGAGTTTAATATGCTTTAATGAGATTTAAATCTCTTCGGATTTGTTACTTTTGTTCATATAGGTCTATATAGTTGGATTATTCATTTTATGTAATTTTGGCACGTAATAGTCCGTTAGAGATTTGAACTCATTACTTTTCCTTCTGGAAGAAAAGTATGGTTTTAACTTTTTATATGGTAATCTTTGGAGTAATTGCCATGATCCCTTAGATTCATTTGAGATTTGTAGTGGAGTTGAGTTTTATGTGTATTTTACTAATTTCAACACTTTATCATTCCAATGTGGAAGAGTATCTGGTAGAGTCACACCTAGACAGTTCTTTGGGGCCAAACAGGAAGCTTCTACTATATCATACAATTTTATGTCTTTCATTGCATTTCTTATATTTTTAGTGTGCACTCAATATTGTAATGATTTCTGATGCATCCTTGGTGGTATATACAATGATACAAAGTTATTACATCTAAATCAGTGTTTAAGAACCCTAATTACAAGACATTCAATAGTGTTTGTTGTTCCAACACAGACAAAAACAATATTTCAATCCAAAATTCATTATATATTTAGAGTCAAACCATGTAAAAGTGTCATGCTATCACAATGCATGCATGACCTATTTATTCACAAAGGCCAATATGATTCCCTTTTCCAAAGAGGCATAGAGTAATTATGGAAAAACACATAATCTTGAACAATGACAACTGAATGTATGCACCGTTTTTTAGCCTTTCCGTACATCAAAATATTGGATGACAACCCATTGGCTAAGTTTACTTCACCCTCCTTACCAATTGAGTTTCATTGTACAAATCGATCTTTTATTTGTTTCTTAATTGCTTCCTAGAGGTTGTATACATAAACATGCCTGCAAGTGATAACTCCTTGGTTACAACTTACAAATATTGAGTTTTTAATTTATATTTGAATGGGGTCTCTAATGGACATACACCTGTCAAATGAGAAAGAATATAGCCAACCCATGGGCAGAAGTAGCTAGAGCAGTGAATACTCACTTACAATAAAACAATAGGATTTATCTTGTGTAGAGTGGCTCAAAATGTATTTAGGAGGGATGCAACCAAATGCTAAACTGTTGTACTAGTAACTAGGTCGGAAAGGACTATAGACCAAGACATAGATGCTAAGTTTGAGCCATTTGAAGGTATACATTCCCCAAGCAGAGAAAGCCAAACATAAATTGTGAAGGGAATTTTTTTAAGTCCATACAAACAAAAGGCATATGTTAAACTATTCACTAAAGCCAAAAGACATACAAAGATGACTGCAGGCCTGAAATACATATTAATAGAGTTAAGAGTATGGGGAGGAAGGGGTATGAATAGTGAATAAAAATAAATTAGGAATCTGAGTTAAATGTCGCTTTCCAAGGTATTTTCCTGTAGGTCTACTATTTGTAATTTTATTTTTCAAGTAAAATGTATATCGCAGAGAATAAAATGTATACTCCAGAGACATTAAATTATTATGTTAAGCTTACTATTGTTTTTTTTTTTTCAAATTTGTTATTTTTTCTCTCTAAAATGAAAACTAAATTTGTGTATATTTTTTTTATTTTTTTTAACATAACCCATGATAGAAGGGCTACAATTGCAACATTTTTCAGTGTTATTAATGCTATTGTGATACTTAAAGGGCAGGAACTCTAATAAAGCATGATCGGCATGGCGTACATGAGTGATAGGTAAGGATGTTTATGAATCCTTTCTTAGGCTATGAAGCTTGCCAGTGTCTAAACAAAGTCATTCAGTATTCCATTCATCATTCATGCTATCCATGTATCATTATATATATTCTCAATACATCTCATGATTGAAATGTGATGGATTGCATTTGATGTATGCATTTGATTTCATAATAAGTTAAAGTACATTAATTTCTAAGTAAATAATATTTCTTGTAGTTAGTGGGCATTCTAAAATTGAGTCAATTTAAATTAAATTTTCCTTATAAATTTAGGCGTGTATAGCCTTCCCACTATTTACTTCCTCCTTGTTTCGTCAGTCATAATTGACTTCTAATTCCACTATCCTTAAAGTATGTAACCTATTATTGTTTTAGATTATGCAGTGAAGGTTGGTGATAGGTCCCTAGCCCTTACAACTAGTAGG
>VDFB02333134.1:0-28292 GCA_007258455.2 Sequoia sempervirens
GTAAAGAAAAAAATGACAATAGATCCAAGAAAGTTTGAGTTCTATGCACCTATCCTATAAATTTGAGGATTTTTTTGGAAGGATTAAGGCACCTAGGGTGCTTATGTCCTTGTAGGCTTGTTACGGATTTGAAATTTTTTGTCTTTAATTCTACTTGTTCTGTTTAATTCTTTATCTGCAAACTTTTTTCTTTAGATTTGGACCTACAATAAATCTACAAAAGAAATGGTGGGGTGGCTATGTAGGAGTTTTCCTTAGTCAAATCCCTGTTTTGATATTTCTACCTTCACAAATAATGAATGATTTGATAGATAAAAGTTGTGTTCTCTTAACCTTAAGTGCATCTATGGTTTTAATGATTGGAAATGCATAAAAACCTATTCAAGTACATTATACTAGGATTCATATATGATAATGACAAGATATCCCTAAGAGAAAGTGCAAATCCCTTAAGAAATCTAAAAAAAAGTGATACCTCACTTTAGGTAGCAAGTAGAATGGAGCTTGAAGATGAGAAACCTTTGAAAATAAGTCATTAGTTTGCAAAAAGTTACTAAGAGCACTTTTGAAACCTAGATTCCATCATGTCCTTCAATTTTCATAAAAATCCAATCATTGAAACAAAGCTTAAAATATATAAAAATATGCTTAACAACTTGTAGTCACATGTACTTGGAAAAATGTAACGATCTCTTTCTTCTTCTCTTTCTCAATTCTTCCAATTAGTTTTCCAATGGTGAAATTACTAGGTATTTATCAGCTATTAGTCCAATTTCCAAAAAAATTAATCTTGATAGTTGACAATGGATATTTGAAATTCAAATAGCAAAGTGTCGCCTTCAACATATTTTAATTTGGAGCGAAAATAAGTGGCCATGGGAACCCTAGGCACCAGTGTCCTAGAGCTATCTTTTAGGAATCAAGGAGTCGTAGACAAAGTATCAAATTTATGAATTTATTTTCTAATTTCAATTTCTTTAAAAATGATAAAATGAGCCAAGAGATGCATAATTTAGAAAATTAGGGCCTGATGAGGGAATCTTGAAATACATTAATGCAAGGGTCACTAAAGTAGGTCCAAAATAAGGATGAAATTGTACTATCACCTAAAAGGGAGTACAATTTATGATGCTACACTTGCATATATTGAAACAAGTTAGTAAATGAAACTTGGGGTCTAATATTATCCTAAAAGTGATAGAAATTCATTTGTTATTTATTGAAATGAATTAATGGAATCATAAGGAATGTAGAAGACCCAATTCAATGTAGTTTCCTTTAGGGACCATATGAAAATATTTTCTAATCATACATCTTAAAAATGAAAATTGATACAATGAATACTAAAATTAGATACATAGATTTATTGGTATCCTTTTCCATTCTAATTTATAAACCTTTGTACTTTAAAACTCTTGTCAATAAAGGGGTGGAAAGAATGAGAAATACTACTAGAGCATTTAGAATATGGTGGGATAGCAGTTAGCTAGATAGAGTGAAAGGGAGATATGTTCTTCATGCTTGGCTACCCAATATGGTAGGTTGATTTGTTTATAGTTAGACGCATAGAATACAAGTGGGATTGAAAATTGATAGAAGAGTAAGTAGATGACTTGTATGAGCCAATAGGTACAGAGATTCCAATGGTGATTCCAAGAATAACTAAGGTCATGGTAGTAAAAGGAATTGAATGTAAAATATAAAAGACATGTATTTGTGTTGATTAGGTAACTAGTAGTGATTTGTAAATTAGATGGAAAATACATGGTAAGGACTTCGATAGGCACAAACAATAAAGTAATAGTGATACTAGAATTTGTATTATTTTTTTTTGCAAGAACCATAGTGTAATAAAAATATATCATCATGTACGATGTATGTTATCCCCCTCAAGAACTGCATAGCATCAACATTAGCTTGTAACGCATTGCAAATAACTTCTACCAAAGGGGCGACATTAGTAGACATAGTCTAACCGTCTATTTTTTATAGAAATCAAGATCATGCAATTGAGTACTCGAAACCTACAATAAACACTCATGCTCAAAACTACATCAAAGATCAAGGAGGAAGTACCACATTACATATTAATTATTATTATTTATAAATATCAAATATTTTTCATGCAAACAACCAAGTAGATGGTAGGCCATGCTCTATGGTCCAAAAGTCGCTATTGCATTAACATTATGTCTTACAACTACATACAAACTTGAATCATATAATTATTTATTAGGGGTTGTAATGCTTCATGACAAAAGAACCACTTCGGTTGGCGATAATAACATAAGAAGATATTTACATAGTCTAGAAACTCTCTAATTATGTTACATATCTTAGTACATTGTATAAATATTTGCTTGATAGTTAATTGAAGAAATCATATATTTGTACAAATTTTAATTCTTTAATCAACGTAAAATTAAAATCCTTCATTCTCAAATTTAATGAAATTATTTTACCGTACATACATATTTAATTTCAAATTGACTATGTCCTTTTGACTAACACGAGCGCTCAAATTTAGCTCCATGTTTTGGTCTAAAATGAGCGCTCAAATATGGAAATCTAAATCCGGATTTAATACAAAGGTGTCGGTTTGGAAAATATTACATTGCAAACTACCTATGGGAGATAGATTGAGATGTATTATGGTCCAACCAGTTAGCTATCCTTTTTTTCATAATATTGAAAGTTTGAAACATATCTTTTCGAACTGTTTTCATGCTAAGAAACAATGGCTTGTTGTTTTTATACGTTTCCCATCAATTTTAATCATGCATTGAACTGGAAAGAAGCTATTCTCGGCCTTGGTATGCAAAACGATGGGATTGTAGATTCTATTCAACAGGTTATTTTAAGAAATATATGGAATAACAGATGTGTTGCTATGTCTTCTGACGACTATTATCTTCTGACTGGTGTTGTAAGGCTTTACTCTGATATATTTCTTCAGGTGGCTTGTTTTTTCTCGCAGTTTAAAGTCTTGTACAAAAAGGATGAGCGGGTCAAGTACCGTCTACAGCATATCAAAGATCAAGTTATGCAATTTTAGCTTGACAGTAAACTCAGCCTGGTTAGATATGATGTGCAGTTTATGTAAGAGTCGTTAGTGTAGCCTTGTGGCTCAGATATGAGACTATTCTTTTGTTGTATCACTATTTACTCCAGCTACTTTTGTAGCTACGTTCTTGTAATTTAAATCGCTTTGTTCAATATAAAAAAATAAAAAATAAAAATCAACCAATAAAAAGTGCACAATAATGCCAAAACGTATCACATATACAACAGTGCTCATGTCATTCAAGCAATTAATATAGTTGGCATTTGATTCAATGAATTAGCTAAATATAGATATAATTTATTTTTTAAATTGAATTTTGGACTCACAGTTCTTAAGATGAACCAATGAAAAAAGATAATGAAATTTTTACAATTATTTAAAATACAAAAACTAAATATAGATTATAGAATTTTTCCTATTTTTTTTAATTTTATGTGATGATTGATTAAACTAATGAAAAAAATTGAGTGCAATGCATGCATAAATATTCCTACCTTGACAAAAACTAATAAATAAATGTGTGAAATGAAGTTTATTCAAACCACTCCATATTGTCATTATTCTCGCCTTTCCATGTCCTCATAAAATAATATCCCTTTCGCGGAAAGCTATTTGATGCGTTCACTACAAATGGATGGATTAGATCAAACAAAGTTAGCCTACACAACTCACTTTCAAAAATTAGGTGCAAAGTATATCCTATTTTGATAAAGAAAGGTAACCGGAAAAAACATATGCCACCCATGGGAAAGTAGGCAAAAAAAGGTCAATAGAAAATAGAAAATAAATAAATGAATGTGTGAAATGGAGTTTATTAAATGGACTCCATTTTGTAATTATTTCTCACCTTTCAATTTCCTCATAAAACAATATCCCTTTCACCGAAAACTAAATATAAATGAATGGATAAGGTCAGACGGAAGTTAGTTTATGCTGTACATTTATTTATCTGCTAGGTTTATTCACAATTTATGATTATCTAAAACTCGAGTTCAATGAAATCACGATTAGAAGAAGCGAAGCTATAAATGCAGCTAAATCGATTTCAATTTCAAATCTATACAAGAGATCGACTAGTGAGTATGGAGATTCTATTCTTTCTTCATTCATGCCTGCTAATTTTTACAAATCTTCAGCAGCTTTACTGGTCAGCTGTAGCGAAACAGAATTTGGGTGACTACATTCCTTCAATCTTTTGTTTCAAATCAATATTTTCTATTAGAGAGAGGCAGATTAAAAATTGAATCATTTCTCATTGGCATATAACATTGATGCCGGACTTCTTGTGCGTGATGTTTGCAGAGTATCCGCATCCGTTTATGACGGTAGACGGTCGAGTGGCAACTGCAAGAACATTTGATTACATTGTGGTTGGAGGAGGTACAGCAGGTTGCCCTCTGGCAGCAACACTGTCAGAGCACTTTTCTGTTTTGCTATTGGAAAGGGGAGACTCTCCTTATGGAAATCCTGACGTCGAAGACAAGAATGGCCTTTTCAAGATTCTTGGGGATCCCAGTGAATTCCCTTATGTAGCTGAGGGATTTGTGTCAGATGAGAATGTACAGTTGGTAAGGGGAAGAGTTCTTGGGGGCGGAACTGCCATCAACGGTGGCTTCTACAGCAGGGCAAGCTCGGAATTCATTCGGGAGATGGAGTGGGATGAGCAACTTGTAAATGAGTCTTATAAATGGGTGGAGGAAAGTATTGCCTTCATACCGGACAAACTTTTTCGTTGGAATTCTGCCTTCAAGGCTGCACTTTTGGAAGCTGGAGTGCTTCCTTACAATGAATATACTTTAGATCATTTGGAGGGCACCAAGATTAGTGCTTCAATTTTTAACAGCAGTGGAACGAGACACACCGCTGCAGATCTTCTCCGAAAGGCAAATCCAGATAACATCGTAGTTCTTCTTAATGCTACGGCCACCAGAATCCTCCTCGATTCCTCATCAGGTATTTTCATATTCATATTTTTCTTGTTTCCAAAAGAAATTTCATATATATATATAATTATATGACCGATACTTTCCGTTGGCGTTAATTGGCATTAACTGTCTATCCTGACGAATTTTGCATAAACAAAATTGACAAACAATCGTAATCGTGCAGGGGCTTATTTGAAAGCTTAAAATCCCCTGAAGCCTATTCGAATTTTCAATCCTTTTAGTTTACGTAACAAATAGTTTCGACCAGTTTGTTTGTACTTTAGTTCAATCGGAAGATGTGCATTCATTCCAGAGAGCTTGAAGTTATTCTGATCTCCTGCATTTTATATCTTGTTAGATTGATTTTTTAAGGCGAAGCTAAAATTCATAGGTTTATCCATTTAATTTTTATCTGAAAATATCACATAAAACATGTAAATTAATGATGTTTTGTTATCGAAATTATTTTTCCGTATATCTCTCTCAAAATATATATTAAGTAGAATAGTTATTCTCTTCTACTGAGGCTATTTCGAATGACGTTTCTCTTGTAATTATTTTAATTTTTTTTTTTTCCTAAATATGTTTTCTCTCTTCTTTTTCAAAAAATATAAATGGTAAATTGGTTTGATTGTACAATATTTCAAATTAAAATGGAATTCTAACATTCATTACATAATCATGTTGCAGGAAAATTAAAAGCTACTGGTGTTGAGTTCATGAGTAATAATGATGGTCAACTTTATCAAGTTTCTACCGATTATTTGTCACCTCAAAGTGAGGTAATTTTGTCGGCAGGGAGCATAGGGAGTCCCCAACTTCTCTTGTTAAGTGGAATCGGTCCCTCAGATCAACTTGAAGAATATAATATTACTATATTTTTAGATTTACAATCAGTGGGCAAGGGCATTCAAGATCCACCACGTACATCAGTCGCTATTGAGTCATCTAAACCGCTTGAATTTGCTCAAGTACAAGTAGTGGGTATAGCAGACTATTCACAAGTCTACATTGAGTCTGTTAGCTATTTTGATCAAGAGGGTGCCTCAAAATATAAATATATGGGACTTATTTTTAGCAAGGTGGCTTTTCCCTTATCAAGGGGTGAGCTTCGACTTACCAGTAGGAACCCCCTAGATACTCCCCTTGTAAGATATAACTACTTTTCTCACCCTTTTGATCTACACGAATGTATTGTTGCTGCTAGGAAATTGTCAAATCTTATCAAGACCATTCCTATTCAAGAATTTGCATTTAATGGCACTATTCGGTTCATAGGGCCTGAATTACCACAAAATACATTAGATGATAAAGCCTTGGGAAATTTTTGCATGGAAAATGTATTGACCTTTTGGCATTACCACGGAGGGTGTGAGGCTGGTTCTGTGACTGACAAAAGCTTTCATGTGAAAGGTGTTGAAAGTCTAAGGGTTGTAGACTTTTCAATTTTCAAGGATAGCCCTGGAACAAATCCACAAGCCACTATCATGATGCTTGGAAGGTAATTTTTTTAGGTTCTATTATTTTTTAATGATTAAGGATATTATATTTTTTGAAAAATTTCTAATGCACTATATACAGGTATGCAGGAGTTCAAATACTTGAAGAGCGCATGAATATTTCTGAATCTTAGACTACCTCAAAGCGTCAGCAAATAAATGTGTTGCACACTTATATGAATATGATTTTAGTGATTATCTAGTTAACTAATATCGTTTCCATTATAATAGCAAGCTCCATTCTAATACATGTATTAGGCATTAGTTGGTATTGTATTTGGGTGCATATTCCTCATAAGTATCCAATTTGCTAAATTAGGAGTAAATGTATTTACCCAACATGTATGGGGTAGTAGTTTTTATCTTTAGCAAGATATTATATTGTATTGAATTACCAAGTGTAATGTATCGTGAATAATATAATTTATGTTTATGATCGATTAGAATAATTGATTCCTCAAAGTGTCGCAATGAGCATAATATACAAGTAATTTGTGACTTGGCTGTTTTATATATCTTAATGCGTTATTATTATTTTCTTCACATATTTAATGTATGTTTTATCAAATCCTTCATAGTGTCAACTCTTATATATTCCATTCGTTCATTGTCTATATAAAATATAATTATATCTTAGAGCCTATAAGCCAAATACTTGCTATATGTTCTACAGACACCCAAATTTTTCTTGATTAACGAGTAACACTTTTATACTAATTTTCACCCTTTCCCCTAATGATTAAATATTTTTTTATTATTTAATTATTATCGAATATCATATTCTACTATTAATTATGTGACTTTGTGTTATTTAATTAATTCGCTCGATCCACCCTTTCTAATTAATTAAATTTAATTATATCCTAATTACCCTCATTCCCCTCGATTAATTAGATAGATCTTATTTATTTAGTTGCATCATTTATTACACTTATTCATCTATTTTAATTGAATTATTATTATTAATTGCTTAATTAACATTCAAAACCCTTCCTAAATTAAATAATTGTATTAAATTATTTAATTATCCCCTTTCACACTTCCAGATAAAATAGTTAAATAATTATTTAACTCTCCCATTTTCCCTCAACATTATCCACTTAATATTAGTGAATAAATGTTTTATTTATTAACTAATCATCACTTGCACATTCCTAAAATAATTAATTATTATCCTATGCATAATTCCCTCTTCCATAACTAACACACTCTTTTAGCCGATTGGATAATCAATTTTAGTTCACTAATCAATCAATTCACTTCACTCCCACTCACTTTGAGTCTTTCAATAAATAAAGTTTCCCAACTAATTGAGATTCTTAGTTAACAATTCAATATATTCTTCATGTAACCAGATAACTAAAATCCTACGGCCAGAACTTGTATTCAATTAACAAGGCATTAAATTACTCTCAAGGATTCTTAGCCCTAAATCTCGATCAATCACCTCTTGATCTCAATCATTGGTTCAAATCAAAAGATTTTGTGAAAAATTAGCCTTTATATCCCATTGATGACTAACCAGGAACTTTGGAATTTTGCACCATTTCTATCATCTCATACACTTGGGTTTAAGGTGAAAGAAGTGCATACTACAAACTTAGAGGAAACCAAGCAAAGGAGAACTATGAAAGTAAGTCATGGAAACACAGCGAAGACAATGGAAATACTAAATTGATTCTAATTTTGTTGTGTTTTTACTATATTTCATAGGTAGATGTGAACTTGACGTGAACTAATGGCTTTTTGTGCAAATTTTCAAAATTTTAGCTGAAGCAAGCGCATCACATTTGATTTGTAGGAAAACTACATTCGCCAACCAAAACACCGCAGTCGTCAAGAGATTCAAAGCATTTGTGTTCTTGCATGCCACATGCAAATATTTATGAGCCGCATCTATCACATTTTAATCTGTGTCTGTGCAGGTCTGAAAAAATGCACCATAATCGATATTTCCTACACTGTAGTAGACATCCTGAGCACTACAATTGTTGAATAAAAAGTCGTAGTTGACATTTCAAACACTGCAACCATTGAATAGAAATTTGCAGTTGGCATTTCTTGCATTGCATTCGTCGAGCCGTGCACCGCAACCGGCTGGTAAATTACAATTTTGATGCCCGATTTTTTGCACTCTATTTTCTATTATGGTAAATATTTTATGTTACTAATCTCCTATTTTTGTCTTGAGATGGTCACTTGTGAGATCTAGAGAATTTTACTTAGCGCTTTAAAAATAACCCAATCTTGAACATTTGATTTGGTCCTTAACAAAGAACAATTAACTCTAATATTCTCCCATAGATGCAGGTATGAAATCTAGTGATCCTTAATAATCATCCAACAACTTTTTCATAGATGAAATACACTCATCTTATATTCAATTTATATAGGTTCCACTGTTGGATTTGGTATCAATTTTCTAAAAGGACTCTTCATTCTAGTTTCAATATGTAAAAAAATATTAGATTTAGGATCAAATTCTACCATGTAAATATTATTTTTGTATGAGTATTTAATTAAATGGTGAATCATTCAAGGCGTTCAACTTTCATCTCATGAATCCATGGTCTAACCAAAAGAAGATTATACAAAATATTATGAGGCATGACATTGATGGGAGTTTACGAAACATGAAGGAAAAGATTAATGATAAATGTTATCACACAAAGTGGTTGTCTTCCCACATTATCAAAAACATAGATAGACAAAGCATCGGGTTGGATTAAAATATTGTCTGCTCCAATTTTATCCAAAAGGTGGAAACTACAAACATTAAGTCCTAAACCATTGTGATTAATGGTATGCATAATTTATTCGTGTTAATAACAACCATTATCATTATACCATCATTTTAATTTTGAGTTTCGAAAGTGGGTGATTCACTTTGTTGAAAAATAATATCCACATTAGTAGAATTCATACTCTCAAGCACAACTACTACATCATTTGGTTGTGGCAATGGTATCGATGATGGCATGGCTTGTGCTTTTCTTGGTTTTGTGTTTTTTCTTGATTTTCATATTGGGAAACATATATGTTTAATTTCTTGTATTAACCTAATTAAACTATATGTTTCCCAATATGAAAATCAAGAAAAAACACAAAACCAAGAAAAACACAAGCCATGCCATCATCGATACCACTCCCATAGCCAAATGATGTAGTAGTTGTGCTTGAGAGTATGAATTCTACTAATGTGGATATTATTTTTCAACAAAATGAATTACCCACTTTCGAAACTCAAAAATAAAATGATGGTATAATGATAATGGTTGTTATTAACACGAATAAATTATGCATACCATTAATAACAATGGTTTAGGACTTAATGTTTGTAGTTTCCACCTTTTGGATAAAATTGGAGCAGACAATATTTTAATCCAACCCGATGCTTTGTCTATCTATGTTTTTGATAATGTGGGAAGAACCAATGTGATAACATTATCATTAATCTTTCGCTTCATGTTTCGTAAACTCCCATCAATGTCATGCCTCATAATATTTTGTATATCTTCTTTTGTTAGACCATGGATTCATGAATGAAAGGTGCACGCCTTGAATGATTCACCGACTTAATAAATACTCATACAAAAATAATATTTACATGGTGGTGATCTAAATCTAATATTTTACATCTTGAAATGAAATCCTTTGAAAATTGATACCATCAAGTTATAAGTGAATATAGATGAGTGTCGCTCATCTATGAAAAAGTGTTGAATGATTCAGAATCACTAATCATGATCTATGAAGACGACCATCAAAAGAGAAAGAAGTTGTGGTAGTATCATCGCAACTTATCACCGAAACATTAGAACACCAGAATCCACAAGTTCTAGCAATGAGAAAATCACAAGCTACACATCCAATTGCGATGAAACTCATTATGAGAATCAACCTTCCTCAAAAGAAATGGAAGAGACTATTTATGGAAGAAGGTATCAAATCTTGAAACATTTTAGCTATAATTGAAATAGATGTTGTGCAAAAGAACAAGGTGTTTGTGTCCCTATAGAGCTTAATGTGCTAGAAACAACAAGGGGTCTTGGGTATTATCCTTCAAAGATAACAAAAGCATAAAAAATACCTTCACTTAATGTCAATTCCATCACAAAAGATTCTCCTAGGAAAATTTTAAATTTAGTGCACCCTGAAATGATAAGACACTACATGTGATGGTGAACTTTCAAAATGACGAGCCTCTATTAGAATGTTTGGGTATGTATGACACTTTACCTAGCCATCACCCTAATTATTGATTTTCCTATTGTTTGAATGCTAAAGTATACTTTGGGAAATAATCATAATTATGTGATGGTGAACAGGATGAATCTCAAATAATTCATGATGTTCTAGATTGTAATGCATTACTTCTGGGAGGCACCATAAACATACCAATGGACCCATCTAATTAGCAGATGGTGGTTTGAATTGGAAACTTTTATGATGACGAAAAGGAATATCATGCAACATTTTTATATACTTGCCTAGAAAATTCTTGGACTTATTCAGACATGTCAATTATTGACCCTAAGATAGTCACACAGGACATTGTTTTAGAAAAGGATTCTAAAACCATTAGAGAAAAGATATGCAAGATGAATCCTAAAGTGGATTTATTAATTAAGGTTGAGATTGAAAATGTTTTATAAGCTGGTTTCATCTGCCCTATTTATTATTCACCTTGGATATCTAATATTGTTGTTGTGGTGAAACACTATAATAAAATTAAAATGTGTAAAAAAAATTGTGATCTTTGTCGATCATGAAAGCTTGCACTTCTCCCAAACAACATTATAGGGAATTTAGTGAGTGGGGGACCTAAATGTGCCTCACTGAATAACCTCCAATATTTTTATAGAAGTTAGCTCTTCTTTGGTATTTGGGGAAAAGGGAGAAGGAAATGTAGAGAGGTAAACTTGATTGCGGCGATGTGCCAAAGATTTTACAATATTTCAAAAACTCTAACAAACTCTATTTTTTGATAAAGTGAACATACAGACCCTTCATTTTTGGAAGGAGAACAAAAAACTAAGGCCTATGCGAGCACAAAGAAGTCATTCAAATCCTACCATGGGAAGCAAACATTAAGGTTCAAATAGAAAACAAAATCCAAATTCAAACAAGGTACATTGGATCCTTACAGATCTATTCCACTTGATAGCATAATATGAAACCGAAAAAAAATTGATAAGAGAATGAAAGAACTTATTATAACACGATTCAATTCCCAAAGTTTTACTTTATGAGATCATAAAAGCTAGCAATTAAAAATCGAATATCAAGACTTCTATGTAGAATTAAAGAGACATAGCATTCAATGTATATGAGACAAAGAATAAAGCATAAAATGAAGGCCACATGAGCACAATCTGATACGAAATTTCTTCTTGTATTTGTAGAATAGTGAAAATTCTAAGGCGAGATAATAAATTTGAACAATTGGCTTGGCATCAATTACAAAAGAGAGATTAGAGGCTCTACAAGAAATCCTTTATATCCTATTCTACGGTTGTTAATAATCTGTCACCTATCTATTATCCGCCACTCTATATCTTCATATCCTAAGAGGCTCTTGGAAAATTCCCTTTCATAAGACAAGGGAAGCATACAAGCATCGAGCACTCTCCACCACCAAAGTTAGAAACCCTAATAGGTTTCATCACTAGATGAGCTCAAAATTTGATCAAAAAATAGATCTAATATAACAATAAAACTTGAGTTGTTTTCATAATGGTGATGGGTGCAACAACTCGATAACCTATATCTCCTGAGAGATTCGTGCAGGTCTCCCTATTAGAAATGAAGATACAAGCTATAAATGTTTGACTAAATTCAATCTGATCTGGTACAATTGATAATGGTGATGTCAAAGAAGAGGCTAACTCCTAAAGCGGTGAAGGAACAAAATGTGATGCCACTTGATAAATTCCATGAAGGTATAACTCTCAAGGTGAAGAAACCTTCCCAAGAAAAGATGGGTGGCATGGCAAGCCGACGGGTATTCTCCAAAACTTGAGAGAGCGGCTAGAGGAAAATCCTCACGGGGCGGCCATCTGTACTACTTCGGGCCTGAGAAGAAGGTAAAACCCGAACAGGTAGAACAACCACTACCTGGCAGAATTGCACAACTTTTAGCCAAAATCATCATGCGACCTCTAGAAAAATGTACCAAAGTGACATGTGGTGGGGTGAAAAAAAAATCAAAAAAAGTGAGGGCCTCGGGGCTGAAAGAACAAAGCAAAAAAAGGAACATACTTAAAGAGCAAAAAATCCTCCACAATCTTAATAAAATATAATTAAAGAATGATTTTCCCTTCAAAAGATCAATATGACAGTGTATTAAACTACAAGACACACTCTATTATCATTTATAGATGTTTTTTAGGATACAATCAACTTTTCATCAACCCTCAAGATCAATATAAAAACATTCATTACACCTTAGAGAAAATTTTGTTGGGTAGTCATACCTTTTTGATTGAAAACTGCTAGAGAAAAGTATCAAAGATCCATGACACTAATATTTCATGATTTCATACACAAAATATTGGAACAAAAGGGTTCATTATCCTTTTGTCAATGGCAGGTGTTGGTGGAACATTAATAGTTGATGAGAAATGTGGTGTTTTCACAATTGGCATACTTGTGTTCAACTATTGTAATGATGTTGATGGTGGCGGTCGATTCATGGAATCTAACCCTCTTGACACTATGTTTGGGGTTTCATCTATGATTGTGGATATGTTGAAGTTAGGGGGATGCCTAGCTCTATTTTGTGTGAGGTGGAAGAAATATTTTTTATGGTCTATTTCCACTAACCTATCTATGATTCACAAGAACCTCAAATATTGTAATGCACTTTCTATTTCTCCAGCCATCAACTCTTGGTCTACTTCATTTAAAGTATAATTTTTAAGTTGATTTGGATTTTGAGACGTTGAGTTTCCTTGATCATTAGAGGTAGCACCAAAGTGCATGTCACTTGTAGGGTTGTATGTATGATATGAGGTTGAATCCATATCTTTGTGTTTACATCGAGAATGTGTGGCGACCATAAATGTTTGGTTTGGAACTTATTTTAATTTTTTATTTGGATTTTTCTAGATTTCAATTTTTGTTGGTATTTTGATGTTTTCGTATGAATGCAAACTAGTATGAATGTACTCTGCGTTTTTTGGGATATTTTAATTTTTGGAAAATGAGAAGTACAACACTAAAATGAAGCTAAACCTATGTCTTTTAGATTTTTTTTCTTGATGAGATTTTGCAAATGCAAAAGAAATTGGATTTCTAACTTGTGATCCAAAAAGAAGATTACCATGACATTTTTTTGGATTGGATTATCGTAACCAAGTAAAAATCCTAAGCCTCCAGTGATGATGGTGGTTTGATAGAAAAAGTGAATTCAAAACTAGAACCGTGAGTTGAAATCCAACTTTTGTTCATGGGAAAAAGTTTGTAAAAATGAGGTTTTTATGATTTTCAAAAGATGACAGCAGACTAGAACTCTAAATTTGCTTTGGTTTTTAGATTTCAAGATGTTTTAAGATATGATTTCTAGGACTTTGTTATGACACAAAGAATGTAATGTTTAATCTAGGAAAACAAAAAGTTTTCTAAAAAATGAAAAAAGTGACTCTATTATGATTTTAGATTTTATGTAATTTAAGGAAGTCAAATTTGTGCATGTAATAAAAATAGACCTTATTTTATCTATTGGATATATTTAACATAAATATGATAGATGTGATCCATAGACTAACAAATGCATTACCGAATTTAACAAAATTGTGTTGTTCTCTACAACAAATGCATTGTAGAAATTGACATTTGCGAATCAAGAATAGATTTGTTAATACTGTTAACTAAAGTGGGTTACAAACCTTCCAGATTTATCACCACATATGTGGTAAAAAATAGAATAGATATGTTGCAAGAAGTGAGAATTATGACTTTCTGATAGACAAATGAGTTGCAAAAGCTTATAGATGTGTCTTACTATTTCTACAATGTAGATACACAATTACAATGCATAATCTAACAAATTCAATGCATCGGTTTTGTCAAAAAAAACTCTAAGGATTCATATATGATGTTGATGGTGTTTTTATGCACTTCTCAACACAGGCAGTGCGTAGGTGCACTACCTCTCTTGAAAGACAATCTTCCACAATCAGATTGCAGAACACTATCCCAAGGTCTCTCGGATGTCAGGTCATGACAGTGCTTAGATACCTCTATCCTAGCGATGATTTGCAAGGAAGGATAAAACCTGGATGTGCTGGAAGTGAATGAACAATGGCTGTCCACTCAAAATAGCAAGTTGAAACTCATCGAGTTCATATGATTTAGCTTCATGGTGATGCTTTGGGTCCTACTCTAACCAAGGATTAAAAAAAACAGCAAAAGGAGAAGGGTTAAGAAAGCTATTCTAATCCTAAGCTACGAATGAACAGTAACAATGGTGGATGCTAAAGTAGACAAACTTCCTAAACTGGGTTTTGCTTGGCCAAGAGAAAACTACAGTTGCACAAAACTAGTGCAATCTTCTAAGGACTGCAAATTTTTAAATTGCACATCCACATCATGCACATGTAATTGAACTAAGTTACAGCAATAAAGTAATGAGCTCATACTAGCTTTGCAAAGTGACTCATCATCAATGAACCACAAAAAGCATGAGCTGGAAGTTCATCAAATACTGAAACAGCAAACACCATCACCACTCCCATTCAAGAAACTAACACTAAAACTAACAGGGAAGGTAGAACCATGCATGCAAGATGAGCAAAATCAAAGAGAACATCCATAAAATCATGCAATGATGTCTTCTATTGCTGCAAATGTTCTGCAATCTGATTGTGGAAGATTGTCTTTCAAGAGAGGTAGTGCACCTATGCACTGCCTGTGTTGAGAAGTGCATAAAAACACCATCAACATCATATATGAATCCTTAGAGTTTTTTTTGACAAAACCGATGCATTGAATTTGTTAGATTATGCATTGTAATTGTGTATCTACATTGTAGAAATAGTAAGACACATCTATAAGCTTTTGCAACTCATTTGTCTATCAGAAAGTCATAATTCTCACTTCCTGCAACATATCTATTGTATTTTGCACCACATATGTGGTGATAAATCTGGAAGGTTTGTAACCCACTTTAGTTAACAGTATTAAAAGATCTATTCTTAAGTTGCAAATGTCAATTTCTACAATGCATTTGTTGTAGAGAACAACACAATTTTGTTAAATTCGGTAATGTATTTGTTAGTCTATGCATCACATCTATCATATTTATGCTAAATATATCCAATAGATAAAATAAGGTCTATTTTTATTACATGCACAAATTTGACTTCCTTAAATTACATAAAATCTAAAATCATAAGAGTCACTTTTTACATTTTTTAGAAAACTTTTTGTTTTCCTAGATTAAACATTACATTCTTTGTGTCATAACAAAGTCCTAGAAATCATATCTTAAAATGTCTTGAAATCTAAAAACCAAAGCAAATTTAGAGTTCCAGTCTTCTCTTGTTAAGTGGAATCGGTCCCTCAGATCAACTTGAAGAATATAATATTACTATATTTTTAGATTTACAATCAGTGGGCAAGGGCATTCAAGATCCACCACGTACATCAGTCACTATTTTGTATATGCTAGGACAGACAACGCAAATGCTAAAAATCAAGAAGAGGAGGTTGAAAGCCTTGGGGCAGCAGAAGGAGATGATCAAAGCATGAGCAAAATCAAGTCAGAAGACCTCTCCTTCATAAATGGCAGTGATCGAGAATCTGAAAATGTAGATTTGGGGGAGTGGGAACAACCACTCGCTATGGTTGTCTACCATCATGCTTCTTTTTCAAGTGATGAGGAGGACCCGATCATGGATAGATATGACCAGCTCATCTCCAGACTAGCGAGGGATTGGAATGAGTTGAAATACCAAGTGGATTTGGAGATATTGCTACTCCCAAATTGGTGTCAACTCCATGATTCATCGCACTCAGAGCTCACATGTAAGTTATGCCAAGAGGCCATTGAGCAAGTCAAGGGACAAGGGGCACAACCAAGCACATCACCTCCCGCAGCCACTTCAAGGGTTGAGGAAGAAGACCAAAATCCCAAATCAAGTGATGGCTTAACTAAAGGCAGACCTCAAGAGGATGTTGGGGCAGCAATAGAAGAAGGACAGCAATACAGTCTCGGACTTCCGAGCGATGAAGTAGATCAAGCGGGAATGTTGTCCACCAGTCATCAAGAAGTTCTTCCTCTTGAAGAGCAGTTATGTGCCATGGACGGTGGGCTTTTTGGCGAGTCTTTAGAGAGAAATTTTGCAGTAGACTTTGGTCCCCTTGATGAGGTTCCATCAATTGATGACTTCTTTCCATTAGGAGCTGCACTATGGAGGTATGCTCATGTCGAGGAAGAGCACATCCGAGAAGACGGTAATGACGAATACATACTCCTTGAGCCCTTGAACAATGATGCACTAGAGTTTCCAGATTGGGAGAGGAGCTCCTTCTCCATTTACAGCGATAGTGACCAAGAGGAAACAAGTGGGCGCCATGAGGAGATACGTGAACAACAAAAGGAAGAAGATAAAGGTGGAGGTGTTTCGATGGCTGCCAACAAATATGACGAGCTTGGTCAACCGCAGGCTACAACTGAGGGTCCTTCCGCCTCAATCCTTGCAGATTTTCCTTCACAACCAGAGCGCTGCAATAGGATAGATTCACGTATGTCATCATCCCATGACACTGAACATCACAAAAATAAGGCTCACACGTGGGAAAGGAGATGGGACAGCATGCTACCCCTTGAAGACAGCAATCAAGAAGAGGTTCTGGCAACGGAAACCCAGGCAGATGAGGTGTACTTCCTCGAGGAACATCCAATTGGGACTATGGATCTTGCTCACAGCTTGGAAGAGCTGTTTGTTGCCCTGTCCTCCCAGCCTTATGCAAGCTTAAGGTCCACAGTGCTGCACCCTCCACTACGCCCGCCCGAGGCTACCAATGCAATGAACAAGGATGTTATGCTTGCTCTTGACTGTCCAACGCTGCCACCTCTGTGTGACGACATCCAAGTTTTATCCTTCCTTGCCCCTATTATTTCGCATAATTGCACTTATTATTTTGATTATGGGAATGAGGGAAAACAAACATGTTTATTGATTAACCATGGGTTCAACGAGCCCTCTGTGGCCGTTTTGAACATCTGGGAGCCTGTCTCCTTCCCGACTGTTTTGAACATCCGGGAGCCTGTCTCCCTCCCGGCTGTTTTGAACATCCGGGAGCCCGCCTTCGGCTGTTTTGGCTTCCGTCCCTGTCTGCCGGCTTTCTTCTGCGTCTTTCGCCTTTGGCTCACACCTTGAAGCATGCATTAATGTTTATGGTCCAAATGAGCTCCAAATATGAATATCAAGATATTTTGATGATGCATGGATAGATCTAACAGGGAATTTGTAGGTTTGAATGACATTTTCCTTAACTCATGTATAAATGCACTTATGACACTTCGTGTTTGTAGGAGTCAAGAAGCCTTCCGTAGGTCTATCGAAGAGGCCCATTGAGGGAGTTGTCCTACCTTTTTCCAAATGATGATGATTTCTAAGGAGCTTTTTGCCTGAATCAGGGGCCACCAGTCCATTGATGCCAATCGTCGACGGACTCATTTGATCAAAGGAAGAACACTACAAGCACATCAAGCAAAAGACAACTTTCAGGTAGTTTAGCTACAGTGAAAAGGGAAATCAGCTAAATGACAAAATTGCTACAGTGACTGGCACTAAATGACAAAACAGGGAAAAGACAAGGAATGTATTTTTAATTGTTGAATATTGTGGGGTAGGTGAAGCCCTAACTTGTAATGAATCTGAGCCACTCAATACAAATTGATCCTAGCCATTCATTTGGGATTTGGAAAACTATAAATAGGGGCTTGCCCCTCATTTGTAAGGGTTGGAGAATTGATGTAAGAGGCATTTACAGCAATAGAAGACAGCATTGCATGATTTTATGGATGTTCCTTTTGATTTTGCTCTTTATGCATGCATGGTTCACCTTCCATGTTAGTTTTAGTGTTAGTTTCTTGAATGGGAGTGGTGATGGTGTTTTCTATTTCAGTATTTGATGAACTTCTAGCTCATGCTTTTTGTGGTTCATTGATGATGAGTCACTTTGCAAAGCTAGTCTGAGCTCATTACTTTATTGCTGCAACTTAGTTCAATTACATGTGCATGATGTGTGTGCAATTTGAAAATTTGCAGTCCTTAGAAGATTACCTTGGTTTTGTGCAACAGTAGTTTTCTCTTGGCCAAGCAAAACCCAGTTTAGGAAGTTTGTCTACTTTAGCAGCCACCATTGTTACTGTTCATTCGTAGCTTAGGATTAGAATAGCTTTCTTAACCCTTCTCCTTTTGCTATTTTTTTAATCCTTGGTTAGAGTAGGACCCAAAGCATCACCATGAAGCTAAATCGGATGAACTTGATGAGTTTCAACTTGTTGTTTTGAGTGGACAGCCACTGTTCATTCACTTCCAGCACTTTGAAACTACATTTGCAAATCCAACTTCCATGCTTTGTAACTCATCCGTAAGTCCGCCTTATGATTCCAGCAAATCACATCAAACTACTAAGGTATCTAAGCACTGTCATGACCTAACATCCGAGAGACCTTGGGATAGTGTTTTGCAATCTGATTGTGGAAGATTGTCTTTCAAGAGAGGTAGTGCACCTACGCACTGCCTGTGTTGAGAAGTGCATAAAAACACCATCAACAGAACTGGCACTAGAAGGAGGGCGTGACAAGTTGAGGCTACAAAGCTAAAAGTTGGAAATCGAAAGGAGCACTTGCAAAGAAGAAATCTGAGATAGGAGATCTCTTTAATTCAAAAATCAAAAAATTTTGAAGGCAAACAAGAGCTGAGTCAAAATGGAGTAGCATTTGAAAATCAACATCACTCAGCTGCATGCAAATTTGAACAAGAGACTGAAGAAGCCATTATAGTAATTCGCGTTGGCAGATAGATGTCGGATCCATTGCACTTGTAGGCATAGTGAATTGGAGTGTCTAACATTCTTGGATAGAATTGAGAAGGTCTTGCAAGGAGAAATTCCCTTTTGGGAAATATACCAGCCCTTGGCTCCTGAAGATCTGGAAGAGGAATTGCAAACCATGGCAACTAACACTTTCAACGAGCTGATCCAAAGATAAAAAGCCCACCGTCCATGGCACATAACTGCTCTTCAAGAGGAAGAACTTCTTGATGACTGGTGGACAGCATTCCCGCTTGATCTACTTCATCGCTCGGAAGTCTAAGACTGTATTTTTGTCCTTCTTCTATTGATGCCCCAACATCCTCTTGAAGTCTGCCTTCAGTTAAGCCATCACTTGATTTGGGATTTTGGTCTTCTTCCTCAACCCTTGAAGTGGCTGCGGGAGGTGATGAGCTTGGTTGTGCCCCTTGTCCCTTGACTTGCTCAATGGCCTCTTGGCATAACTTACATGTGAGCTCTGAGTGTGACAAATCATGGAGTTGACACCAATTTGGGAGCAGCAATATCTCCAAATCCACTTGGTATTTCAACTCAGTCCAATCCCTCAATAGTCTGGAGATGAGCTGGTCATATCTATCCATGATCAGGTCCTCCTCATCACTTGAAAAAGAAGCATGATGGTAGACAGCCATAGCGAGTGGTTGTTCCCACTCCCCCAAATCTGCATTTTCAAATTCTCGATCACTGCCATTTATGAAGGAGAGGTCTTCCGACTTGATTTTTCTCGTGCTTTGATCATCTCCTTCTACTGCCCCAAGGCTTTCAACATCCTCTTCTTGATTTTCAGCATTTGCGTTGGCTTTCCTAGCACATACTGCTGAAAATTCTATCATGACCAAAATCATGGAAGGTTTTATGCATTGGCCACGGATAAAGCATGGAAGGTCTCTTACCAGTTTGTTAGAGTTTTTGAAATATTGTAAAATCTTTGGCGCATCGCCGCAATCAAGTTTTCCTCTCGACATTTCCTTCTCCCTTTTCCCCAAATACCAAAGAAGAGCTAACTTCTATAAAAATATTGGAGGTTATTCAGTGAGGCACATTTAGGTCCCCCACTCACTAAATTCCCTATAAGGTTGTTTGGGAGAAGTGCGAGCTTTCATGATCGACAAAGATCACAATTTTTTTTACACATTTTATAGTGTTTCACCACAACAACAATATTAGATATCCAAGGTGAATAATAAATAGGGCAGATGAAACCAGCTTATAAAACATTTTCAATCTCAACCTTAATTAATAAATCCACTTTAGGATTCATCTTGCATATCTTTTCTCTAATGGTTTTAGAATCCTTTTCTAAAACAATGTCCTGTGTGACTATCTTAGGGTCAATAATTGACATGTCTGAATAAGTCCAAGAATTTTCTAGGCAAGTATATAAAAATGTTGCATGATATTCCTTTTCGTCATCATAAAAGTTTCCAATTCGAACCACCATCTGCTAATTAGATGGGTCCATTGGTATGTTTATGGTGCCTCCCAGAAGTAATGCATTACAATCTAGAACATCATGAATTATTTGAGATTCATCCTGTTCACCATCACATAATTACGATTATTTCCCAAAGTATACTTTAGCATTCAAACAATAGGAAAATCAATAATTAGGGTGATGGCTAGGTAAAGTGTCATACATACCCAAACATTCTAATAGAGGCTCGTCATTTTGAAAGTTCACCATCACATGTAGTGTCTTATCATTTCAGGGTGCACTAAGTTTAAAATTTTCCTAGGAGAATCTTTTGTGATGGAATTGACATCAAGTGAAGGTATTTTTTATGCTTTTGTTATCTTTGAAGGATAATACCCAAGACCCCTTGTTGTTTCTAGCACATTAAGCTCTATAGGGACACAAACACCTTGTTCTTTTGCACAACATCTATTTCAATTATAGCTAAAATGTTTCAAGATTTGATACCTTCTTCCATAAACAGTCTCTTCCATTTCTTTTGAGCAAGGTTGATTCTCATAATGAGTTTCATCGCAATTGGATGTGTAGCTTGTGATTTTCTCATTGCTAGAACTTGTGGAATCTGGTGTTCTAATGTTTCGGTGATAAGTTGCGATGATACTACCACAAATTCTTTCTCTTTTTTTGATGGTCAAATCTTTTATTCTCCCATAGATGCAGGTATGAAATCTAGTGATCCTTAATAATCATCCAACAACTTTTTCATAGATGAAATACACTCATCTTATATTCAATTTATATAGGTTCCACTGTTGGATTTGGTATCAATTTTCTAAAAGGACTCTTCATTCTAGTTTCAATACGTAAAAAAATATTAGATTTAGGATCAAATTCTACCATGTAAATATTATTTTTGTATGAGTATTTAATTAAATGGTGAATCATTCAAGGCGTGCACCTTTCATCTCATGAATCCATGGTCTAACCAAAAGAAGATTATACAAAATATTATGAGGCATGACATTGATGGGAGTTTACGAAACATCAAGGAAAAGATTAATGATAAATGTTATCACACAAAGTGGTTGTCTTCCCACATTATCAAAAACATAGATAGACAAAGCATCGGGTTGGATTAAAATATTGTCTACTCCAATTTTATCCAAAAGGTGGAAACTACAAACATTAAGTCCTAAACCATTGTTATTAATGGTATGCATAATTTATTCGTGTTAATAACAACCATTATCATTATACCATCATTTTATTTTTGAGTTTCGAAAGTGGGTAATTCACTTTGTTGATAAATAATATCCACATTAGTAGAATTCATACTCTAGAGCACAACTACTACATCATTTGGCTGTGGCAGTGGTATCGATGATGGCATGGCTTGTGTTTTTCTTGGTTTTGTGTTATTCCTTATGCTATATGTATCAACAGTTCATCATGATACTATTTTTTTTGTGATACATTACTTGCATAATTACGTTGGGTTGATTTCCTTGCATAGTTGAATATACTCGACTTGAAGGTTTTTTGGTTGTCTAGAGGTTGTCCTATGAAAAGAAGGGGTTTGGTTTGGATTTGAGATCGTTACATGAGTGGATACATGATGAGTTGATGTATGATTGCATTAATTATTCTTTGGTGTACTATATTGTTAGAAGGTTTTCTAGATGATCTACAGGTGAGATGAAGTCCTCAAGGGACTCATCTAATATAGCCAAGTCATCATAACTAAAGGGGTTCATAGGTATATAATATACTTATCAAAATATATTTTACATGATCATATGGCTATGCTCTCTCCAGTATTAATCATCAAACATGAATTATAATTTAGGTTTAAATACGCATGTTAAGGAAATTTGGGACTGAAAACATACTTACAGACATGTTACAGAAAAGCATCTTGAAATAAGACTCTAGATTTGCAAATTCATAACAGATATGATTCTGCTCCACAAATTTGAGATAGATTTAGTAAGAATAGGTCACCCAAGACGCCTATTCCCTACGTGGATTTTGTATGATATTTCAATTTTAGAGGTACCAGTGTCAGGAAATGTTTTTGTAACAGTGTGAAAACCTAGGTTTTGAATTAAATTTATTTTTATTTTGTGATTTTTCTTATCTTGTAATGTGGTAGAACAACCTAAGGTTTTTTATTTTTTTTAAATGAAAGGTAATTTGTCCCAATTATGTCATGATTATAATTCACCTAAATATAGGACAGTTTCCAAGACTAAAATGCAACATTTTTTCACAAATTTAAACAAAATTAAGAAAAAAGTGTTACTATTTCTATCAAATGCAAGTATATTTTTTTGCAAAAAAAAAGACTAAAATTTATAAAATTTTGAAAAATGAATCCTATTTTAGGTCTAAATGATGCTAAAAAACTAGAAGATCTACAATAATGTTCAAATATTGGGTTCGCCAAAATGTTTTGATGAAAAAGGATCCTACACCTAATGCATAAAATGCTAACATCAATCTTATCTCAAGAGAACATTACGATAAAAATCAACAAGGAGATTAGATTGACTTGCAACCACATGGGTGAGTCAATCATCCTTGGACCTAATCCTTTTGAGCCTTGGAAATTGATTGGAATTTAATTTCTTGTATTAACCTGATTAAACTATATGTTTCCCAATATGAAAATGCAAGATTTTGGTAATGGAGAAAAAATGTAAAGAAAAAAATGACACTAGATCCAAGAAAGTTTGAGTTCTATGCACCTATCCTATAAATTTGAGGACTTTTTGGCAAGATTAAGGCACCTAGGGTGCTTATGTCCTTGTAGGCTTGTTACGGATTTGAAATTTTTTGTCTCTAATTCTACTTGTTCTCTTTAATTCTTTATCTCCAAACTTTTTTCTTTAGATTTGGACCTACAATAAATCTACAAAAGAAATGGTGGGGTGGCTATGTAGGAGTTTTCCTTAGTCAAATCCCTGTTTTGATATTTCTACCTTCACAAATAACCAATGATTTGATAGATAAAAGTTGTGTTCTCTTAACCTTAAGTGCATCTAAGGTTTTAATGATTGGAAATGCATAAAAACCTGTTCAAGTACATTATAGTAGGATTCATATATGATAATGACAAGATCTCCGTAAGAGAAAGTGCAAATCCCTTAAGAAATCTGAAAAAAAGTGATACCTCACTTTAGGTAGCAAGTAGAATGGAGCTTGAAGATGAGAAACCTTTGAAAATAAGTCATTAGTTTGTAAAAAGCTACTAAGAGCACTTTCGAAACCTAGATTCCATCATGTCCTTCGATTTTCATAAAAATCCAATCATTGAAACAAAGATTCAAAAATATAAAAATATGCTTAACAACTTGTAGTCACATGTATTTGGAAAAATGTAACGATCTCTTTCTTCTTCTCTTTCTCAATTGTTCCAATTAGTTTTCCAATGGTGAAAATACTAGGTATTTATAGGCTATTAGTCCAATTTCCAAAAAATTTAATCTTGATAGTTGACAATGGATATTTGAAATTCAAATAACAAAGTGTCGCCTTCAACATATTTTAATTTGGAACGAAAATAAGTGGCCATGGGAACCCTAGGCACCAGTGTCCTAGAGCTATCTTTTAGGAATTAAGGAGTCGCAGACAAAGTATCAAATTTATGAATTTGTTTTCCAATTTCAATTTCTTGAAAAATGATAAAATGGGCCAAGAGATGCATAATTTAGAAAATTAGGGCCTGATTAGGGAATTTTGAAATACATTAATGCAAGGGTCACTAAAGTAGGTCCAAACTAAGGATGCAATTGTACTATCACCTAAAAGCGAGTACAATTTATGATGCTACACTTGCATATATTGAAACAAGTTAGTAAATGAAACTTGGGGTCTAATATTATCCTAGAAGTGATAGAAATTGATTTGTTATTTATTGAAATGAATTAATGGAATCATAAGGAATGTAGAAGAACCAATTCAATGTAGTTTCCCTTAGGGACCATATGAAAATATTTTCTAATCATACATCTTAAAAAGGAAAATTGATACAATGAATACTAAAATTAGATACATAGATTTATTGGTATCCTTTTCCATTCTAATTTCTAAACCTTCGTAGTTTAAAACTCTAGTCGATAAGGGGGTGGAAAGAATGAGAAATACTACTAGAGCATTTAGAATATGGTAGGACAACGAGTTAGCTAGATGAAGTAGAAAGGGAGATATGTTCTTCATGTAGCTACCCAATATGGTAGGTTGATTTGTTTATAGTTAGACGCATAGAATACAAGTGGGATTGAAAATTGATAGAAGAGTAAGTAGATGACTTGTATGAGCCAATAGGTACAGAGATTCCAATGGTGATTCCAAGAATAACTAAGGTCATGGTAGTCAAAGGAATTGAATGTAAAATATAAAAGACATGTATTTGTGTTGATTAGGTAACTAGCAGTGATTTGTAAATTAGATGGAAAATACATGGTAAGGACTTCGATAGGCACAAACAATAAAGTAATAGTGATACTAGAATTTGTATTATTTTTTTTGCAAGAACCATAGTGTAATAAAAATATATCATCATGTACGATGTATGTTATCCCCCTCAAGAACTGCATAGCATCAACATTGAGCTTGTAACGCATTGCAAATAACTTCTACCAAAGGGGCGACATTAGTAGACATAGTCTAACCGTCTATTTTTTATAGAAATCAAGATCATGCAATTGAGTACTCGAAACCTACAATAAACACTCATGCTCAAAACTACTCCCAGCATCAAAGATCAAGGAGGAAGTACCACATTACATATTAATTATTATTATTTATAAATATCAAATATTTTTCATGCAAACAACCAAGTAGATGGTAGGCCATGCTCTATGGTCCAAAAGTCGCTATTGCATTAACATTATGTCTTACAACTACATACAAACTTGAATCATATAATTATTTATTAGGGGTTGTAATGCTTCATGACAAAAGAACCACTTCGGTTGGCGATAATAACATAAGAAGATATTTACATAGTCTAGAAACTCTCTAATTATGTTACATATCTTAGTACATTGTATAAATATTTGCTTGATAGTTAATTGAAGAAATCATATATTTGTACAAATTTTAATTCTTTAATCAACATAAAATTAAAATCCTTCATTCTCAAATTTAATGAAATTATTTTACCGTACATACATATTTAATTTCAAATTGACTATGTCCTTTTGACTAACACGAGCGCTCAAATTTAGCTCCATGTTTTGGTCTAAAATGAGCGCTCAAATATGGAAATCTAAAGCCGGATTTAATACAAAGGTGTCGGTTTGGAAAATATTACATTGCAAACTACCTATGGGAGATAGATTGAGATGTATTATGGTCCAACCAGTTAGCTATCCTTTTTTTCATAATATTGAAAGTTTGAAACATATCTTTTCGAACTGTTTTCATGCTAAGAAACAATGGCTTGTTGTTTTTATACGTTTCCCATCAATTTTAATCATGCATTGAACTGGAAAGAAGCTATTCTCGGCCTTGGTATGCAAAACGATGGGATTGTAGATTCTATTCAACAGGTTATTTTAAGAAATATATGGAATAACAGATGTGTTGCTATGTCTTCTGACGACTATTATCTTCTGACTGGTGTTGTAAGGCTTTACTCTGATATATTTCTTCAGGTGGCTTGTTTTTTCTCACAGTTTAAAGTCTTGTACAAAAAGGATGAGCGGGTCAAGTACCGTCTACAGCATATCAAAGATCAAGTTATGCAATTTTAGCTTGACAGTAAACTCAGCCTGGTTAGATATGATGTGCGGTTTATGTAAGAGTCGTTAGTGTAGCCTTGTGGCTCAGATATGAGACTATTCTTTTGTTGTATCACTATTTACTCCAGCTACTTTTGTAGCTACGTTCTTGTAATTTAAATCGCTTTGTTCAATATAAAAAAATAAAAAATAAAGATCAACCAATAAAAAGTGCACAATAATGCCAAAACGTATCACATATACAACAGTGCTCATGTCATTCAAGCAATTAATATAGTTGGCATTTGATTCAATGAATTAGCTAAATATAGATATAATTTATTTTTTAAATTTAATTTTGGACTCACAGTTCTTAAGATGAACCAATGAAAAAAGATAATGAAATTTTTACAATTATTTAAAATACAAAAACTAAATATAGATTATAGAATTTTTCCTATTTTTTTTAATTTTATGTGATGATTGATTAAACTAATGAAAAAAATTGAGTGCAATGCATGCATAAATATTCCTACCTTGACAAAAACTAATAAATAAATGTGTGAAATGAAGTTTATTCAAACCACTCCATATTGTCATTATTCTCGCCTTTCCATGTCCTCATAAAATAATATCCCTTTCGCGGAAAGCTATTTGATGGGTTAACTACAAATGGATGGATTAGATCAAACAAAGTTAGCCTACACAAATCACTTTTAAAAATTAGGTGCAAAGTATATACTATTTTGATAAAGAAAGGTAACCGGAAAAAACATATGCCACCCATGGGAAAGCACACAAAAAAAGTCAATAGAAAATAGAAAAAACATAAATGAATGTGTGAAATGGAGTTTATTAAATGGACTCCATTTTGTAATTATTTCTCACCTTTCAATTTCCTCATAAAACAATATCCCTTTCACCGAAAACTATTGGGCGGGTTAAATATAAATGAATGGATAAGGTCAGACATAAGTTAGTTTATGCTGTACATTTATTTATCTGCTAGGTTTATTCACAATTTATGATTATCTAAAACTTGAGTTCAATGAAATCACGATTAGAAGAAGTGAAGCTATAAATGCAGCTAAATCGATTTCAATTTCAAATCTATACAAGAGATCGACAAGTGAGTATGGAGATTCTATTCTTTCTTCATTCATGCTTGCTAATTTTTACAAATCTTTAGCAGCTTTACTAGTTAGCTGTAGCAAAACAGAATTTGGGTGACTACCATTCCTTCAATCTTTTGTTTCAAATCAATATGTTCTATTAGAGAGAGGCAGATTAAAAATTGAATCATTTCTCATTGGCATATAACATTGATGCCGGACTTCTTGTGCGTGATGTTTGCAGAGTATCCGCATCCGTTTATGACGGTAGACGGTCGAGTGGCAACTGCAAGAACATTTGATTACATTGTGGTTGGAGTAGGTACAGCAGGTTGCCCTCTGGCAGCAACACTGTCAGAGCACTTTTCTGTTTTGCTATTGGAAAGGGGAGACTCTCCTTATGGAAATCCTGACGTCGAAGACGAGAATGGCCTTTTCAAGATTCTTGGGGATCCCAGTGAATTCCCTTATGTAGCTGAGG
>VDFB02333136.1:0-42959 GCA_007258455.2 Sequoia sempervirens
ATTGAGATTTTATGGTTATTGATCCACATTGCTTCAGATCCTTCTCAGTTTGAGGGCCATGTTTTTATGGTTAATGTTCCAGAGTCTTTATGGTACTTGTTCCCATGGAAGATTTTTAGTCTCAGTTTGGCATCAACATCGAGATACATAGTTTCCAGATTTTGTCATCATTTCATCTACTATTGCTTCACAGATTCTAGGGTTGTTCCAGTTTGTGAGTTTTCTAGTGTTCCATGGCATCGATCTGCTATCACATTATTATGATTCCACTTGAGTCCTTTAGTGGCTCTCATTTGGTTTCTTGTAGATAGAAGTATCTTTCCATGCTTGTTAGATTGCGGTTCCAGTGTAACTCCATAGTGTTCTTCCAGTGCTTCTTTGCAGCAGTCATCTCATTGTAGGGTGCTTTGTCCCATTGGGTTTTCCTTCTCTACCTCATTATTGCATTTGTACATGGGTACGTAATCAAGCCTTATTGTCAGGACCCATTCATTCTTTCTTGCATTCATCTTAGTTTTAGGTGCATGCTTTGTTAGTCTCCCTAAGTTGCACTTATGGGGGGTGTTAGTGTAATTAATATTTAATTACACTTGCATAACTTTACTTAGGTAATATTTTAATTCCTAGGTTAATTATTCTCATCCTTATCTTGTTGAGCTATCTTGTTGCTCAAGATAAGATTAGGGTTATGCATACTTGATTCTATAAATCAAATCATGTTATGTAATTATGAATTCCTGAATAATATTATTTTGCACATCTTTTGCAAAGCTCTTGCTTTTTCTATTTTTATCTTCTGTGGAAGGATTTTTTGGTTTGCATTTCAGATCTTGGTTTCTAACACAACCATCATCCTGGATCACTACTTTGACATTAGGTATATTTTTCACAATGGGTATTTTTCCTGCTGAGGTAGAGGCTAGGGATGTTGTGTCAACAAATGAGCTTGATGGTGTAGGCCCTTCATCATTCTTGGGTATTTGGGGTATCTTATAAAATTTTTCCTCAAGAGTTTTGCAATAGTAAAAAGGCTCAAGATCTCCATGGATAATGAATTCTGTATTTTTGAAAGGAAACTTTACACATTGATGAAAGGTCGAGGCTACAACTTTTAGATCATGGATCCATGATCGGCCAAGTAGGATGTTATAGGGAAGATCAAGATCAAGCACTTGGCATGCAGTCTCTAGAATAAGAGGTCCCACTTGGATGGGAAGTGCAATGATTCCTTGTGATACCCATTCTTGGTTGTCATATATTTTGATGGTGGTACTTTTTTCTTTCTCAATAGTATCTTTTGAATAGCCTAGATGTTTGATTAACTAAAGGGTACAAATGTTCAGACCAATGCCTCCATCTACCAAGACTCTTTTGACCTTATTTTTATGAATGGAAACCTCAAGGTGTAGAGCATGGTTATGAGATGGTTGTGAGGGTAGGTATTGCTATGAGAAGGTGAGAAGATGATTAGTGATGTTCCCTACCATAGCTTGAAACTGATCAATACCAATATCCTCAAAAATTGATGAATCTGACAAGGCTTTCTCTAGTATTTCTCTATGTGCGGAGGATAGATTTAAAAGATCTAGGATCAATATCTATGCAGGGGTCTGCTTAAGTTGCTCTAGAATATTGTACTTTCTAGGATTAGATGTGGGAAAATTAGGTTGTGTCCTAGATTGAGATGGGATTCTTTGAATGGTTATCTTGCCATGGCACGTGGTTACTCCACATTCCTCACTAGCTCCTTTGATGGTGACAATAGTAATAATGCTATCGTAAGATATAGCCATGTTGGAATACATATGACACAAATTTGTGTAATCCTTTTCTTTTTTGTTGTTGTTTTCTTTGTTATGATCTAGCATTGTGTTCTTGTATATCTTAAGATCCTGATTTCTAGCTGGTACTTCAATAGTTATGGTGTCGTTTTCTATGAGATCTTGAATAATATTCTTAAGTTTCATGCAATTTTTCATTTTGTGTCCTTTGATTTTTTGAAAGTCACAGAGATTGTATCCATTGTACTAGGATGGTTTCTCTTGTGGTTCTTGGTAATTTTCAAAGTTGGGTAGTGTGATTAGATTTGACTCTACCAACTTCTTAATGATTTTTTTGATAGGTTTCGATAGTTGTGTGTACTTGTGTTTGGGATAGTTATTCTTGTTAGTGTTCACTTTTGTTGCATGTTAGTGTTATTGATGTGATTGTTCTGAGGAATTTTTTTTTGTTGCACCATATTAGCAACGTGATTGGTGTTGGGTCTGGGAGCACTCAGGACCACCTTAGCATCTACCACACTATCATTTGTTACATTCTTGTTCTTGGCCTAGACATGAGGCTTGTCATTTGAACTAGTTGATGGTCGATTGGAAGCTTGAGTATTGCCTTATGAGATTAGAGCTCTCTCTATGTTAAGGGATCTAGGGAAAAGCTTGTCATAAGATGTGATGCACTACATTTTGAAGTGGAAAGATAGATTGGGGTCTAGATTAGCTATGATTATTCCCAATTGTTGTTCATGGGAAGAGGCCACTTGCTTTTACTATCTCTTTGTCTCCACCATTGCAAGAAATTGGAAAATGATTCTCCTTTATTTTGCCTAAGAGTATACAAATCTTCTAGGCTGACATCCATGCCAAGATTAAAGGAGAAATCATCGATGAATTTATTAGTAATTTCTTTGAAAGTTTTGATGCCAGGAGGTAGATGAGAAAACCAATCCATGGCAGGACCTATTAAACTTTGTGGGAAGAGGCACATTAGATAAGAATCATTGTAAGCCACCTCCATACACATGACATTGAATTATTTGATATGATTGATAAGACTTCTTCTCCCTTTTTATTTTTCAAAATTGGGGATTTCAAAGTTGGGAGGGAATGGTACCATTACAATATTTTGATCAAATGGATAGGGAGATAGATTATGTGTATGGGTCTTATTGGTCTTTCTCATTTGAAGATCCTCCAGTTCTTGTGATAGCACCTTAAATTGTGATGCTAGATCATCTTGTGGATTTGGTGGAGGAACATATGGTGGAATGAAGAATGAGTTGTATGGAGGATTTTTATATGATAGGGTGTTGTATGGGGTGTATGGTGGTGTGATATTCTGTGAAGGTGATTGTAGTATTGATGCATATGTTTCTAACATATTTGTATTGACGATATTCTATTGAGAATTATAGAAGGAACTTGGTTGTTGTTGTTGTTGTTGTTGTTGTTGGGCATACTACTAGGCTAGTAAGGCTTGCTATTGTGCTTTTTGTTGTTGTTGTGCCATGAGGGCTTGCTATTGGGCCTATTGTTGTTGTTGTGCTGATATGGTTGCTTGATGTGTTTGATGTTATTGTTGGTCTAAGGCATCTTGTTGAGCTTCATGTTGTTGTTGGGCTAAGGATACTTGTTGTTGTGCTAAGGCTTCTTGTTGAGCTTGATGTTGTTGTTGTGCTAAGGCTACTTGTTGTTTTTGTTGTTGGTGGTGTTGTGTTGCTTGTTGAGCTTGATGTTGTTCGATAGCTTTTTGGTAAGCTTGTTGTGCTTTCTATAAAGCTAGAGCATGTGCTTTCAATGTAGGATCATGTGGCTAGGACATCTGTGATGGATTGGAGATTTTGATGTTCTGAGTAGATAGTGGATTGTTGATGAAGGGTGGAGGGTTCCCCTAGTTTGAAATTCCTTGTGAGATCGTAGATGAAGATGAAGGAATGTAAGTTTGAGTTCCCATTTGATTTTTCATGGTAACGGGAATAGTGGGGAAAGATGAGGATAATGTCATTAGGTTTTTTGATGGTAATGAAATACTAGAACCTTGAGTCCATTGGTTAAAAGGATTTTCTTGTCCCATGTCTTGAGGATTACCATGTGCTAAAGATGCAAACAAGGGATTCATGATCAAGGTATTTCCTGGATTGACAGAACTCGTAACCAAGGGATGGTTTGAAATGAATTGATAGTGAATGGGATGGGTGTGCTTTGTGAAACCTATGGTACAAGTGAACCCATTGGAGGATTGGATAGAGATGTCCCCATCTGTGTTAAGGGTCAGCTTTGTGGTATGGTATTGACATTCCCCTGTGTGTTGTTTTGAGATACTTGGTCTATACTACCTTGCATTACGGTGGGAACACTTATGGTACTCATGGATGTAGATGAAGAGGGGTGTCCCCAATATGTTGAAGTGGTTTTGGAAAAATGAAGTTTGAGAGGTGTTTATAGCTATTTAGGATTTTTGGGAACTGGAGGAGCACCAAAGTTAGGTGTCCAAGTGGTTGTTGGAGGTGGGAGATTAGTGTCAAGGGTGCCCACGAGTGTACTTATTTCAAATGGAAGAGTTATACCAAAGTCTTGGTCAAGACTAGTTATAAGACTAGGAGTAGATGTTTAATTTAGCCCTAGTAATGGAGTTGTGAAGCTTTGTGTCAAGTTTTGTGCAACAAAGGATGGGAAAATTGGAGCCACATTTTCAAAGGCTTGATGTTCCATAATTTCCTCCCTAGTAAATTAAAATGGATTATTCATGACGTCTTCAATCTTATATGGTCCTAAAGGAGATGTCGATTATTGTGATGGGATAACATGACTTATAGGATCAAATTCTAAAGGATTTAGATCACTTGAGGTAAATGTAACTTTGGGATTTTCCATGATTCTCTTGTGTTGTGATCTTGTTTTTACCATAAATTTTATGTCACCTATGGGAGAGTTCTGTTGTGATTTGTGATTTCTTAACTCTCTAGTTGAATCAAATTTAGGTAAAAGGGATGATCTAAGTCTTTTCGGAGCAATGATGATAATGGGGGGTGAAAAGATGAGTGATATGGGAAGTGATCTTTTCAAATGTTTTGGAATGATACTTTTGACTTGAGTTTTATGTTTTGATGTTAGGATAAAGGATGTTTATGAATTTGGAAATATTTAGGGTAGACCCATGACCTTCAAGATAAACTAGTTCAAAGATGATAACTAACTTAACTAGGTGCATGGAAAAGGATACATTTCACATACAAAGTATCTAAGTTAGGGGTTGGTTTGATACATGTTTAAGTCAAAAGATGTTGGTGTATTCAAAAATTTTGTAAAGTTTGGTGAAGTGGTAATGGGATTTGATGGAGGGATGGATGAGATGCTTGACCCAATGTTGACTTAGAATGAACCTTTATTTTCCAAGACCAAGGTAGTGAGAATGATGCTAGACCTCTAAAATGTTCAAATCCTAAAGACCCAATGTTGAATTAAATGAGAGGATGGATGGGAATGTTTAAACTTCTTCGAGCCCTCCTAGATTGAGCATTAAAGTTCCTTATCAAGAGGTAACAATTGTGATAAAGTATTTTGTCCCACTTCCTACTAAACTATGATCTACAATACCTATGTATACAATAATGAAATTTAGATCTTCCCCTATGGATTTTGATTGTGCGATGGATCATTTAGAGGAGTTCAACATCTTGAAAATGTCCAGGGTTTTGACTCCAAAAGAATGCTTATAATTCTAGATTGTTTCTAGAAGGATGTCTATAAAAAATTTCTACCAACTTGTCTCTATTCTTGTGAAGTGTTAAAAGGTGCTTCTTGAGAGATTTTAGACTAATATGCCTAAGTTTGAAATGACGACCTATAGACCTTATCTTAGGGATCTTGATTTTTCATGAGATCATTTACAAATAGTTCAAGTTTATGGAAGAAGAGGAAATATTTATTGCCACGCAAGTGGTGGTAATGTGGGCCTTCTAGCCTCAATATCAACTTATTCCTCTTCTTCGTCTAAAATGGTTGTTGTGTTTCTCCACTAGGCATTTGTTTCTTTTGCTTCAAAAGTGAAGCTTCTGAAACTGCTAATTGTTGTGCCCTTAGCACACATGCCCCGTTCAGAATGGGGACCCTCTTTTCTTTCGCCTTGTCGGGTCATTTTTGTTGCCGCCTCATTTTGCATGCCCCACTTTTTGATGTCTCGGATGGTCGATGTTGCTTCAAAGTCCCATCATAAATTGACCATGCCTCCCCTTTTTGGTTTTGCTGTGTTCCAGAGCCTCGCAGAATCCCTCTGGCTATTTGGCCCTGCCAACGGCCCCAGGCCCTGTCGGGCCCAGGCGTCCGGGATTCCCTCTGCGGGTTTCCCTGCTAGAACCGTCGTTCCAGGCGGCGTCCGTTGGGCATTCTTCCGGACCTCGGGGTCCAAAACCCTGACCGCCATTTAAACTTGTTGAAAATATTCTGGCAGCATTTCGCCATCCGAACCCCGAACCCCAGAGTTCCACTTCCGGGGTTTCGTCCGTGTTTCGCCGTCCGCGACGGCGGACTTCCTACAGTGTCCCACCCCCGGGTCCTGCCAACGTCTTCGCCGACCACGGAATGTGGGAGTCCCTCGCTGCCATGGGGTGTCCCGGGCCCGACCGTCCGGAATTCCGTGATGGTTCTGCCGTTCCCGACGGTGGATCTCTGGAGGCTTCCCGCCCTCTAGGCCCCGAACCGCTTCCCGCCGCCGCCGATCAACCAACGTGAAATCGTGAAGCGGCCATTGTCTTGTGCCTCCCTGGCCGCCGGGCCCCGGCATTCTCGCCACCGTCACCGACCTATTCAAATCCACCAACTTTTTTGTCACCGTACCTACAATAAATGTAGACATTCATGGCAGTTGGGGTATAAAATGCCCAATCCAGCCAGTCATTTTCATCAAATAGGATTGCAGAGCAAATTGGACCAACTGTCATCTGGGGCCCACCATCTTTGGCATCGTCATGATCATCGCCCTCAGCATCATTCCGTCAACCGCAGGTGGATCCCACATCTCCCGCTTGGCGTGTTTGAGGTAGGCCATCCGTCTGCCATTCCTGAGCTTCATTTCGTCATTTTGAGATATCTAAATCAGTGAACAATTATTAGGAAGACATAAATGGTAGAGCACCAAATTGTGCTCATAACCCATGTGCTGGAAAATTGAGGGACCTTCCATAATGCCATCCTCATTGATCCAGAGTTTCTCCCTGCCGTGGCTATTCTTCGTGTAGGGAAAACGTTCACCCCGGGCCCGAAACTCACCTTCGCCGTCTGATTTTAAATTTTGAACACCTACCGATGATGATTCTCCCCTCCGGGCCCGTGCCATCAAAATTCTCCTTTTGGAATTTCGTTTGTATTCCGCCATGCCTAAACTGCAAAATCTCCCCTGCCTCCCAGATGCTAGATCTCGACCTCCTCGCTGTGAAAACTCAAACTAAGAATGCATCCACCGGACCTCTCAGGCCTGGGACCCCGGGGTTCCGCCTCCGGGGTTCCCTGGCTGTTTTTCCGTCGTCCATGGCAAAGCTCGTCCCGTCCTCCCGGTCTACGAGATCCGCCTTCCCATCTGCCTCTGGCTCTGAACGGTTTAACTCACGGCATCCCTTTGGCCTCTGGGCTCTGGCTGTCGGGTGTCCTTACCTCGTTCTCCGCCGCCCTCATGGCGAACTCCTTGGTGCCGCCCCTGCTCCGGATCCTGCCTGCTTCCTCGCTGTCGGCTTGCTTTTTTTTGCGTTGATGGAGCTTCGTCCTTCGGCCCTCCGAGCTCCAGCCGCTGGGTCTCCGCACTTTTTTTTCCGCCACTCTCGCGGCGATGTCTCTCCATCCCTCTGGCCCCCAGGTTCCGCCCTTCCATGTGCTGTGAAGGCGTAAATTAAAGATCAACGACAGACCCCTCTCCCGGGCCCGGTCTTGACCCTCGCTGTCTAACGTCCGTCCAACCACTGGACCTCAGACCGCCGTTCGCCGTAGAATCACGCTGAAACTCTGAACGGTCGTCTACTCGCCGAGCCCCATGTCCCAGGACTCCCATCCTCGGTCGCCGTTGTAAACAGGAAATCCCCTCCCATCATCCCGGCTTCCAAACTCCGTGCTGCCGACCACCATTGAACTAAACACAAAACTGATGGCATCGGGCCCTTGTTGCTAGACTTCCCCTCTCGGACTTCCGTCCGGTGTTTGCCATCCCAAACAGCGAAGTTCGCTCGACATCCTGGTGTCGCTGGCCCGAGCCCTCAGAAGTGAAATGACTTAATACTAGCCGCCTTTTGGCCCTCCGGGCCCCGGACCCCGGACTTCCGTCCTCGAATTTCTGTCAACTGTCTACCTCTCCAAACTGCTATCTCCTGACAGCTTTCCGGCTTGGGACTTCTGAGATCCCTTAAATCGATCCTAATGAGCCTAAATCTGAGATCTAACTTTGAGCCACGTGCTGAATTCTACTCTTTTTCATCATGAGCCTCTTAAAATGTTGAAATGTGACCAAAGAAAGTCTTTGGGAGCCTTCCACCGTGTTTTCCTTTCTGAACAACATTCCTGCTAGGGAAGTCTGGCCCTCCGGCCCGGATTGTCCAAATGCTCTTAATGAAAGGTCAATAACATCTAGAGATGAAAGTTCATGATATGCTTAGTTGATTATTTGAAATAGATGTTATTTTCGAGATATAGACTAACATGAATGCTTTCGTGACCCATTGTGATAACTTTGCCCTTGCTTGCATAATATATGGAATCGGGTGCAGGAACTTCAGGGGCATCCGCCGACAGGGAAAAGGGGAAGAAGTCAGGAAGGACCCCTCAAGGGAAGGAAGACAAGCATCAGATGAAGTACTAGTTCTAGGGTGAACCACTCCACTCAAAGGTCACAACGGATTGGAAGGAAATCACCGACACTAACATTGGCCAGGTAGATATAGATGAATTCACATAGAGGGTCAAGGTCAACTCGACAACAAAGAACACCAAATTGATAAGGCAGAGTGGGATAGCTAAGGCTGTTGATTTCCCTCCATCCCTTGTGGCACCTGAATTGGTCATGGCTTGCCGAGAAGCGTATCAGACAGATACCAAAACAATTGTTGATAAGGAGGGAAACATCCTTGCTGACATGTCGCCAGAAGGGATCACCAAGACCTTTCATATTCCCACATTCCAACAAATGGAGGTCCCCACATTAGAAGAGTACTAGGCGGTGTGGGATGATAATCCAACAGGATGCAAGAAATCTATAAATCTGCATTGGCTCAAGGAAAGATGGGGCAGCGCTGCGAAGGTTCCTCAAGAGCTCTTCCGTAGCGATTTCCATGAGGATTACCACGACCTAGTAACCATGTTGAGCAAGGTCATGGGTCTTCCAATGACCGCCTACTTCCAGGAATGGATGGCCTATTTCATTGAGTAGATCCTGAGGGGAAATGAGGACGTCACAACAAAGGTTTCATTTTATTGGGGAGGAATCATAAACAACTACTTCCATGAGCAGTTTGTCAACGTGAAGAAAAGCTCCAAGTTTTATATGACCTCCTACCTTGTCTACTCCTTGGCGGATCAAAGGCAGTACAGTGGGTTGTTTGTAGCACCTGATCAGGGGCATAAGTGAGGACTTAAACCATTTGATAAATATCTGCAACTCCAATACCGCAACTTCAAAAGAGACTACTGCAGGGTTAATGATGCCTTCATTGGCCATATCATCAGATTGATCGCTGGAGACTTCAAGAGGAGGGTCTCCCATAGCACCAGAGTGCTTCTAAAGCAATATGCTTTTCTTTTTATCCAGTACCCAAAGTTTACGTACATCTGGGCCGAGGGCTTCACCAAAAGGCCGAATAGATTGCCCCGCTACCTCAATGATAGAATCATCCTCTTGGAGCTCTCTCGGCAACTCCAACACCTGCAAGAAATCTTCAGCAACAAGCACATAGCAGGGATCTCCTACCCCACGACCCTTGGCTAGGGCATGTACCAATTACAGACGTCACAATGTGCTAGTAACTCTGAGAATGAGCTGAAGGAATACCATTTCGACTGGCACACTGCTCGCCCACGGATGGACCTGCATGGCCATGTCAGGAAAGCACTAGGGCCAGCCTATGCCCATCAATCACATTGAGGATTTATGGGCCGACAACCAAGATGACAAAGAAGTGGGCGCAAGGCACTACATGCGCATGACGATATTATTCCTAAGAAGGGTGCAACCATTCCCGGTACCAGACCAAGTCGAGGAAGATGAGTCCACGATCATGCATCTGAGGTACCCTACGGTTGCCAATCTACCAATACTGTCAATCGACTGGGATGAACAGGAGGTCGATGACCTAGACACCATAACCTAGCTGATCTTAACTCGTACCAAGGAGTGGATCGATGGGCAGGTGGCTCATTTAAAGCAGCAAGGAGTGGTCCTGACCTATGAGGGGCTCAAAAGCAAGCCGAGTACCACAGAGGATGTTGCTACCACCACGTCAACTGGCGGGACCTCCAAGTCTCCTCCCATCACCAGGTCCCAGAAAATAAAGGGAACAGAGACCGCGCAGTCTCTAGACCCCAAGGCCCTTGCAAAGAAAGAAATGGGAGGCTCATCCCCCAAGAGGCTTAAATAGGCAAAAGGTGCAGAAGAATTGCGGCCTCCCTTAGCTCTCCCTGCCCCTCCTATTGTACCGCCCACCTCCCTGGCTGCGGTCGCCGCTTCCCCGCCGGTAGTGGACATTTCTGTCCATCTTGCCCCTTTGCCTCTGGCCAAATCAGTAATAATCATTGACTCCTCTTCCGGCGTGACTACTCCCCCTTCCTCTGCTGCCATGTCGCCAATCACATCACTCCCTCTGGAAACCATAACATCACCTATCCCCATTGCCACTATGCTCGAGAATCTTACACGACATATGCAAAACCTTCCCCCTGAGCTCTCCCAGATCTTGATGGATCCAACTCTCCAAGCAGCCCTTGCCCAGGTCCTTACAATGGCTCAACCGTCACAACCACCGACAGGGCCACCAACTATGGAAGCCACCATGCTAATCTCAAAGGAGTCGGAGGAGCGAGAATAGGAAGCCTTGAAGTCTATTAAGGAGGAGGCTGATGAATATCACAAGCACCCTGAGTACGAACACTGAACCATCGACAGGGTGGTTTATGAGGAGGAGATAGGCTCTTCCGAGAGTGGGGATGAGGAGGGTGGCTCGGATGCTAAGGAAATCATTCAGACCTTTGATGATTACCTTGAGGAAGAAATGGCACAAAAATTGAAGAACGTTGGGACAAAGTCGGAAGGGTCACCGCATGGTGAAGAAGGGCAGCCACCAGAAGAACAGTAGATAAAGGACTTAACCGAGGCTGAAACCCATATTGTTAGAAGTCCCGAGGCTAGGGATACTGAGGAGAAGAAAAAAGAAGAAACAACAAAAGAAGGAAGTCCCTTCTGACAACCATCCACCAGGCAGCCTGTCAAACGCCTCATGTTCGTTCATAACTCCGACGAAGAGGAGGAGGATACTACCAAAGAGAAAGGAGAATCCCAAAAGGAAAAGGAAGTAGAGGTCTTGCCTTTGATTGAGAGGGTGACCGTGATTCACCCAAAGGGAAGTCTGTTGTGCCCGAGTGGTTAGAGAAGCAGATTGGAAGAAAGAATCCAGTGCTAAAGGACCCAAGGGCGAGGTTGGAGGCCATCTTGGCTCGAGCCCAAATCATAATGAAGAAGGAGAAAAAGCCCAAGGTCTGATCCAAAATAACCATGGATGCTTCTAGCTCCCGAGCGGCACAAATCGCAACGCCCACCATGGGCCAAGCTATAACATCTCTACCATTGACTTGGGAATTGCAACTAGAGAGTATAAGGTCGAGCACCTTGGGGAGTCGGTGGCCATAGTGGTGCACCTAATAAAGTAGGATAAAATCTCCAAGGATGAGCTCAAGGCACAGGTTGTAGCATTAATGGATTATATACAACAATGGTCCTCAGTGGACGACTTTCCCACCACCTCCACAGCCGCACCTCAGCTGCTCTCCAAAGAGCATATCGAAAAAATGGAAAGAAGAAAGAACTTGGAGAAAACCACCGAGGACTTGTTCCAACAAGTCTCATATGTCAGAAACATGGGAATCAGCAGGGCTGTGCAGACAACCAACAAGTTCTTGGACTTGATACAATCTCTGCAGAGCACAAAGAAGCTTTGCACCAATTTCCCCACAACTTACGACTCCACCTTCCCAAGGATCGAAGCTATCCTTCAATTGCCTGAAGCCACGTGGGAGAAGAAGCTTGCATTTAAGAAAGAAGATCACTGGCTGATGGATATATGGCACCGAGACTTTGACAACCAGAAGGAGAGGTTGGAGCAAATCTTAAGCAGGGTGGATCCTGATATTGAGTGGATCAAGGAAATCCAAGCAAAATGCACCTGATATCTTAAGCTAATGATAGGCTATGATATGTCCACTATGCAAATAGACTCAGAAAAGATAAAGCCCTACTTCCAAGAAAAGATAAAAGATGGGATGGCTGGAGAAATCACGACGGAATTCCTAAGTTTTGCTGCCCGTGCCTTCGACCAATCAAAACTGTTCAGAGACCAAGGCTCAAAATATGATGAAGATTGGAAAGGATTGGAAGAAAATGCAAAGGAGTGGAGCTACCAGGTGCTGCGATGCGAAGTCATCGAAATAGACAAACTCTAGGAGGTCATCCTCAAGTTCATCGAATACACAGCCTCCGAGGGACAAGAAGACAGCCCTTCCAAAGATGAAGAGCTTTCTGAAGAGTAGCTACAGCAAAAAAATAGCAAGTTGCTAAAAGACAAAAGAGCTACAGTGCCATCAGCTAGAAGATGAAATAGGGTAAAAACCAAAATGTAATTTTAAATTGTGATCTATTTGGGGGTAGGTGAAACCTTATTTTGTAATGAATCTTGGCCACACAATAAGAATGAATCTTGGCCATTCATTTAACTTTTGGAAAACTATAAATAGGGCACTCCTCTCATTTGCAAAAGTGAGAGTTGAGTTGTTGTAAAGGCATGCTAAAGAAATTTATAAGAAAAGGGCATTGACTTGGTGTATTTTCTTGGTTTCTCTTATGTTACTTGATTCGGTCTCCAATGTTAGATGTTTGACTTAGATTTTATTGCTGTTTAGTTAGCTGTCTTATTTCTTTGGATAGATCTTAGGAATGCTGTTGGGTGATTATGAAAATTTCTTGCCATGTTGATGATTTCTTTGTCCATACTTTTTGTTGTTTGATGATGGTAGACAATTGTGCAAAGTTAGTCTGGACTTGATTTCAAAGCTACTCCAAACATTTATCTTTGATTCATGCATGTATGTGGTGGATGAAGGATAAAATATTTGCAGACCTTAGAAGATAGCACAATTTCCATGATATTGTGAAATCCCTAGTTAAGTGGGATATTGTTTTGAGAAATTGTCCATTGCAGGAACTCCATTGTCACTATTCATAGCTAGTTGCAGACTTAGGAACTTTTCCTTCCCTTTGCCTTTTTCCTTTTTTTTAATGACTGACCTATGCTAAGGTTCATCACACATTATAAAGCCAAATCCAACAACAAAATGGAGTCCAAGATTGCTGTTTGAACCTATAGCCAGTGCATAATAACTTCCCATCCTAAGAACTCCATTTCAAGATCCAACTTCCACGCTTTGTATCCATGCTTTGTATTTCCTATAAGACCGCCTTGTGATTCCAGCAAATCACATCAAACTACTGAGGTATCTAAGCACTGTCATGACCTGACATCCGAGAGACCTTGGGATAGTGTTCTACAATCCGATTGTGGAAGATTGTCTTTCAAGAGAGGTAGTGCACCTACGCACTTCTTGTGTTGAGAAGTGCATAAAAACACCATCAACACTAATGAGATCAGTTTTTTCTTTGTTAATGATTTCAAAGTTTGGTTGAATGATATCACCTAGAAGATCAGGTTGTTCAATAGGAGCAATCAGTCTCCAAATAGTCATGTGGAGTTCATTTGTGTCAAGTTTATCTTGCTTAAGTGAGTTGATTTTACCACAAACACTCATCTTGATTATGTTTTCAAACTAAATGTTTATGTCAAGAACATCATAACTTTCATAATGTCCATTTCATGAAAATCATGAGGTTAAAGCCATAATTTCCTATGTTGTCTTTGGAAAATATGGGTTTGAGATATAAGTCAAGATATTTAGAAATCTTTAAGGATAAAATCCTTAGGACAAGCTGTAATAGCAAGGCTAGTTTCAAGAGATCTCCATATTTAGACCAAAGTGTTTGAAATTTTGAGCAAGGTAGTGAATGTTTGTTTTTGTATAATTTCGGAACCAAGAAATGTATTAAATTGACTCACAATAATTGACAATCCTAGGTTTGAAATGTCTATACTTATTGAGTCCCCACTTGGATTTTTCCAAACTCTAAACAATGCGAACAGTTAGAGATTTGGCGACACTAGCTCCCCCTTTCTTGCCACACACTTCTTGAAACCACCAATCTCAAAATCCTTAAAATCTAGAGATCAAAAGGATTTTTTGTTTCTACAATTGAATAGTAAAAATGTGGGGTGGCTTCAGAATGACCATTCTTGAACCAACATGTATTAAGGATTTTTGTCTTCTAAACAATGGTTCATAGTAAGGGCTTCCTGTTTAGGGTTTGCAATGATAAAATCCCTCAAGAGGTCTCCCAACCCTTAGAACAAGGGATTTATGCATCATAAAGATATTGGGGGAGAGCTATCATGTACCACATCCCATTGATCACAATTTTAATTGCAACCACAAATTTATATAGTTCTTTGGAAGAACTTGGCTTTAGTTCATTATCGCTTGGGTTGTTCCCTCCTTTTGAAGCAGGGAGGTAGGATCTATAAATATAAACAATAGCAAGGAAGTACATCCATATTTTGATCATCTTCATTCACATGAATAAAGAGAGAACACAAGCCATGCCTTTTTCTCACACTCACAAAGGGGTTTAGTTTAATCCAAATTAAAAGATGTAGGTGATTTTGCAAAGTGGTAAGGAATAGTTCTATTTCTCAAGATCACCAAATGGCATGAGAGAAATGAATAAGCATCCTCTAACAATGTTGTAAATCACAAAACATAACAAACAGTTGTAAATTTTAATCCCTAAATCTAAGATGTATTAATTTTATTGCACCAAATGAAATATGAAGTTGTCTTGTTCAATTTTGAACCCAAACAACAATGATGAGATGAGGGTTCAATTTTAGCCAACTTTGAAAATGAATTTTAAGCCCAATTGAAAGCTAGTTGGTCCTAAGGTTGTAAGTTTTAAAAACCCAATGGAAATTTAGTTATCCTAAAGCATAAAGAAGAAAGCATGAGTGTTGGGTTATAATTGCCCTAAAGCATTAAATGCTTGTTACAATCATAGAATTTAAATATAGGGAATCTTTCTTCACTTTAGCTCCATGTATTTCAGCCTACACAACCCTATTAGTCTAACAACTAGAACACAGTTAGAAGTGGATTAGCGATTAGATAAATCAAAGAAATTAAAGCACATGTAAAAAAAATGATTGTAAAATTACTTACCCTAGTTGGGTATAGCTGAAAATGATAGTATCGTGATTTGAATTCTAGGCATCACTCTGGTGAAAATAGGTTTCACTCTATAGCAAAAATAGAGAGCACAATAGCGTCAGGATTTTGTCGAGTGTCGTTGCACATGGTAGCGTCACGATTTGAACTCTGGGTGCATCGCCATTTGTAGTTTTTGATACCTCTATATTAAATCGGTGTTGACATATTTAAATTAGCATTGGTGTATTTAATCAATTTCAGTGTTTCAAATTACAATAGCATCGCTATTTGTGATTTGGGCATCATTGTACCCTACAAAAAAGCACAAAAATAGAATTTGAGCCAAAAACTAGTTAAATGAACAATTTTCCCTCCTTCTAGTGCCAAAATGTGAGATGAGGATTGTCAGTGTGGCTCGATTACGCTTGATCCATGATGAATCAAAGCATAATTTATCCACTAAACCATGAAATCTACTAAACAAGACAATTCAAATTGAAAAGTTAAACTAAGCATTTAGTGAAACTAAAAAATTCTAAAGTATGAAAATAGTGAAAATCATACCCTAACCCATTTGAAACTAATCCTATTTTGGAATTGGTGTTGTGTTGATGTGGAACAAGGACCCTTTCCCAATCTTGCAATTAGTGATCATGTTTCAATCGATTCTATGGAAGAGAATTGATGAAACCATTGTGATAAATGGATGAAAACCTAGTTTATGCTAAATTAAACAAGATGCAAGCTAAGTTAGCATGATTTTATGCTAAAAAAGAACTAATTATGCAATTTCTAATCTAATCTAAGCTAATTCTAAGCTAAAATATGAAAACCATAATTCATATAAAAACTAGGATGGATGCATGAAAGCCATTAATGGATGCTTTAAGCTATTTATGCAATTAGAAATAAACTAAAACAAGCTAAAATTTAGTAAATTGTGAGTGTGGATGCAAGTGAATTCAACAACATAAGTTTGCAATTGAAATATGGATCCATTTGTCTCCAAATAGTGCTTTATTTATAGGAGAAATGAGAAATGGAGGGTTGAGATCAAAAAATCAATCAACAATTAAAGTTGAAAGGAAAAAAGAGGCATGGATCATGGATTCTCATCAACAGATGAGAATGCATGATGGGATTTAATCAAGGTCTCACATTTGACCTAACAAACACACTTTTGACTTTCTTGTATAGGTCAAATGTGACTTGTTCAAAAGGTTAAAGGTAAAAACTTGCATTAGAAGCTAAGTGAGTTGATTGGAGGAGAGAGAATATTATTTGGAATATTCTCATGGGTGAGAATAAAAGGAATTTTACAAATTAAAATAAATTCTTAATTGTGCAAAAAGGGGACAAGGAATATTCCATGGGAATATCCCCTTTTAGAGGAAAATTAGTTTAGTTGCTAATTAAACAAGGTTTAATCATGCAATTAGGGGATTGAAGAATTAAAGTGATATTCATCAAATTGAATAATTAATTTAACAAATGGGTGGGGATGAAATGATATTTAATTAAATAACTTAGGTTTATTTAATTAAATAAGATGACTTAGGGAATTAAATTAAATGTTTGATTCATTTAATTTAATAGGATGAAATGTTAGCGTGAAGGGGGAGTGAATCAACCTGAATTGATGAATTAGGTTAATAGATGCAAATGATGCCATTAATTAAATTAGCTAGGTTAATTTAATTAATTATGAAAAAAGAGGATGGATTTAAAGAGGAAATGATGTTAGTAAACCTATTTCGAGTGTATGATATCATTTAGGACATTTTTCAATGTCTATACTTTCTATGTTCCATAAAGCATCTAGAGGTGAGAAAGTTTCAACCTCAGAATCATATTCTTCTTCATTTTCCTGAGTATGCAAAGAACTACCATTAGACAAATGACTGTCATTCACCTCACAAAATTGATCAGTGAATATTTCTTTAAAATCACAACATGAACAAATAGAATGCAAAAGTAGATTCCTTAGCATCATCTTCTAAAGTTCCTACTCATAACTTCATGACAATGTCCTCTTCCTCTATCTAAAATTCCACTAACAAGTCAGTGAAATCTTACCAATGTCTTGATGTTGATTCTTCTAGACTAGCTCTAAACTTAGGCAAATGTTTCTTTATTTCCCATGGAACAGAGTGTGGATAACCATGGATTTTATTCTAATATAGAGGGTTATATATTTCAAAATAAAAAGGTTTTCTTTGAGGATATGACTATGGTTCACACATGACAATTAGCTAATAGAGGGGGAATCCATTTGATGATACATTTTAAATCTTGACCCTCTACAACTAGCTATAGAATATCCAACTTCTATTTTTCCCTTTTGAACTAGTGCCTTAAAGCATTGAATAAGGAATAATATTTACCAGACTTATTGCTGACCTTCATACAAAATGTTGCAATACTTGAAAATTTCTACAACCAACTCTTTTGATGATATGAAATATTTTACAGAGTCACCACCTCTTTGAAAGAGGAAAATATCTTCAAGCAACAATGAGATCCTTCCAAGGTCAATAGATTTTTGAGTTCTCTCCACCAATAGAGCACCAGACTTCAAGAACACACTAGAAACATTGTGGAAACCTCCTTCAAGCATGCAGGTCCCTTTGTAAATCTCTATCTTCCTCAATAAGGTAGAGCATATTTGCAGTTGCTCACCCAGAAATTCATGCACCTATCTTTATCTTCCTAAGAGCATGTGGTTCACAAAGAGGCAGAGCATATATTCTTTTGCTCACCCCAAATATCTCTTATTTTCCCTCTAGTATCACCAATCTATTGGATTAGATGACTCTTTTGATAAGACATCTACAACCAATATTTTGAGTTCATCCCTAGCAGAATCACCAATCTATTGGAGGTTCCAACTGATGGTCTACATCTCCTAAAGGGTAGCTACTCCTTATTCTCAAAGATCCTAGGTCAATGGCCAATGAACAATAGATGAATGATTGGCAAGCCTCTCCTTTGCACTTTAGGATATGCAGGACCAAGGTGGGTATCCCTATACATTAGTGCAGATCATCCCACTACAATGGTGGAAGGTATTTAATGGGCTAAATCATCTACAAAACTCTCCCTACTAGTAGTGACTTATGGTAGTGTGAAAAGGGAAACATGAAAACAAATTTAAACTAGGAAAGTAGGAAATTCTTTTGAATTAAAAGATTTGATTTTGCACTAGCCTCATACTTTGTGAATCTCCTTGACCAGTGCCTAATCCACATGGAGTTAGGAATGAAATGAACTCCTACAACAGACCAACCCTGGCTTCTCATGACCCTAATACCTTGAAGTAGGAAACCAACAAAAGGAAAATTGGCATGTTACTTAGTTATCCACACTGTACTACATCACCTTTGTTACCTCTATGAAAGAAATTAAACCACTCCTTCAATGATAAGAAAACATAAACATAACTCAAACAAAAAATTATTTTGAAGCATCAACACAACCCTTGATTATATTGATTCAAAAGATAATGCATACAATATTTTGAGAACATATAGATTGACATATATAATGAAGAAAAATACAAATTTTGTATGGCAGTAATCTATTGTTATTACAAATCATAGCTCATTACATTCCCTATCTATATCCAAAGGAATTACCCTATTCAACTTGACTCAAAGAAAAGAATTACACAAAGCATAGAAACAAAATCTGGTAGGGAAACACTACACTAGACCACTCAGGTTGGAGAGTAGAAGTCTGAACAATACAAAAAAAACAAACTTTCCTTTATAGTATAGGCATAACTTAGATTTCAAATTCAAGCCCTAACCCTAAATCAATCAGAGTTACAAAAAGGATTAAATTTGATCAGATTACAAATAGCAAGAATTACCCCAAAAAATGAAGCAACAACTAGCCATAAATACTTCTAACATCTCGAGCACTCTCCAAGAAGGTTGTTTATGAATGTAGGAAAGGTACTCCCAAGAAATCCATGATCACAGTCAGGAAGAACATACCGTGACATCAATTTCAATTACTCCAACACATTAGGACATCAATGACACTGCTCAACAATAAATTCTTCTTGGGAGAAGCAAAAATCTGATCTGTAATTATTCGGGATCAATCCTAGTAGCTTAGAAATAGATACACCATTACTACATAGTCAATACCCATGAAAAGGAGTAGCTAACCATTGGAAAATCACACTTTGAATTGTGGTTGTCGATTTGTGTGACCCATGCCAAGATTCAACGATCCATCACTCACTCTCAACAACTTTAAAACCTAGCCATCAAATTTAAATACTTTAAATTAGGAATGCATGATCATCACCATACACATCATCACATGACTCACAACAATGATGTGAGTCATCTGATCATGCAAATTGGAAATGCCACTTGGAGCGCTGACCATTCAAATTGTGGACTCCACCAACCTTCCACACAAAGAGAGAGACCATGTGGCAACCGCCCGCTAACCCCATTGCTTTTGATAAATCATGATTTTAATTGGGCAGGGTACATGAGGAATGACCGAGATTTAGCCATTCCTTCACCTATATGTCCATTGTTTGATCAAAGGGCCCACCACAACACCATTTCCAGGCTAGAAGACTACGGAACCCACACCACACACATGCCACATGGTAGAATCTCGTTGACCCCACAACTCTACTTTAATGAATATTTTAATCATGCAAGGCACACAAGGAAGGACCAGAATTTAATCCTCTAATCCAATAGCCAAAAATTTGCACATGAAAAATGGGTTATTATTAAAAAGGGGACCCAACTAGGTCGACAGGAATGAAACCATTAGGACAAAGACTTAATACCATAAGTTAAAAATGGGAAATATTTACTTCACCTGACCTAGGAAAGGGGTCAAAAATAAAAAGGGGCTCATGCCTAGGAAAACAAGTGATGACACATAAGTCATGACTTAAATAGGGAAAGGCTAACCAAGTGCAAAAATCCCAATGACAAAATCGAACAAAACTAGGGTTTAAAGAGGGTTTAAGCAACAATGATGGCTTGAGGTATTTTAAGCCCTAAGACAAAACCCTAATGCATGAAAAGTGAACCCTAGCCCTTGGGGGACTCAAAATTTCAATAGAAAGGCCATGGATTTTGTAGGCTCCACCAGTGGCTCAGTTGGGGATTTTTTCTTGAAAAAGTAGAGTGAGAATTTAGATCGTTGGAGAAGCAAACCAAGCAACCATTGGGCAACAGAGTCAACCTAAAACATACCACCTCATTTAATAGCCCTAGGGCACCAAATGAAAAAGGGGAGTTAAGATTTACCCCTATCAAACACCAACCTATTAAAGGAGTTGATCTCCTTCAACCAAGAATTTTTTTTGTCACACCATAGTAGCACAAGTAGCCTCTTTCCTGCAAAAAACAAATATGTGATTACCCTTGAACAAGCAAGAACTTGCTCCATGTTTGACCTTGTTGTTACATGGTAACCACATGATATATTCCACCTCACTATTTTTAGAATATGGCTTCTAATGTTGTCATTGATGGCAATTGAAGTCATTACTTTAGTTCGTAGATCAGAATGTGGTTATACTAGCAAAAGGAGTTGAGAATAGAATATTACTAGCAAAAAATTTGAAGAGCGGGGTATCCAGTTACTACATTGATTTGTTTTCTTAACCAGATCATCTTTTTGAGTTGTGGATCCCTGGGATAGTTTGTTAAACATGTATGTTATCTTAATACTAAATTTTGTGGTTTTGCATTAATCGGGGTATGAGTTAGGAGATTTGGCAAGATGTTTTTGTTTATTTGCTCATTATGGTCGATTCAATGAATGTGGCGTGTTGTGGATGTATAAGGAATAATTATTTAAATATTTTTATGTTTAAGAATTTTGTTTTGGGTCCAAGCTATGTCATAGGTGACTTTTATGAGTGTGCATCAAAAACTATTTATGATTTGAGCCAACACATGAAGAAGATTTTTTATTTTATCTTGAGGCCGACCTGACATATCAAGATCATTGTTGTAGATATATATATAAGATCAGTCATATCATTTGGAGAGTGTATAAGAAGTGTAGAAGTGTGTTACAAACATAAAAAGGGTGATTAGGTGATTATGCACAATTTCACTTGTGTATTAAAGTGCAAGTTTGTGTAGAGCAGAACAAAATTTCTAAATTAGTTAGAAGGGCAGAATATTGATTGTAGAGCTTAACCGAAACTATAATCAAGCATTTTAGATGCTATTCTATCAGCTCACCCTTTTGGATTCAATCCAAATCATTGTAAGGAAGTGATCCTATCTTATTTGAGTAGTGAGCTCTAGGCAATGTGCCTAAATGCAAGTGCATTCCTATTTTGTAATATTTCTTTTGTGTATACTCATATTAGATTATGGAATGGCCATCCACCATGGTTTTTCCCTTAATAGGGTTTCCACATAAAAATCCTAGTGTTATGGTGTTGTGATTGTCTTCTTTCTATTCATGCATATTTATTTTGTTGAATGGTTAATTGAGTTAAAGGTCAAAATAATAAAATTAATTTTTGCACAACACTGATTCACCCCCCTCTCAGTGTTGCTTTTTTCCAACAATTGGTATCAAATCCAAGGTTATCAAAAGAAGTTTAACAACTAAGGGAGATCTTGGAAGGTATATTTTAATGGATACAAGTAGTCTTCAACAACAACTCATTTGGTCCTTGATGATCTTGACCAGTCAAAGTCTAAGAATCAGGTGTTGCAAGAAAATCTTGAGGGTGCAGAGAAATTCATTCAGTCATTGAAAGAAAAAATAAATGAATCAAGGGAGAAAAGGAAGGAATTGTGTGATAAGCTTAAGCAAAAGAATAGAAGCATGGAAGATGAACAACTCAGTCATGCCCTGAAGGAGAAAACAAAAGAATGTGAAATTTTTTCTAGAGAGAATGCTACGCTAAAGTGTGAGATGGAATCCATCATGATGAAAATGACCAAGGAGATTGAGGATAGGAAGAAGAGTGAAGAAAAGCTTTCCCAATCCTTGAAAGAAAAATCTAAACAATGTAGTCAATTGGATAATGAACTGGAGGAATCCAAAAAACAATGAAGAACTGCTTGAAAAATAGCTTGATGATCTCAGAAATGAACTTGTTGTTGTGAATGAGTACAAGGAGAAATTAAAAGCAATCTCAACCAAACTTGATGAACTGATTAGAGGATAGAGGACTAATGGTGACAGGTGAGGTCTTGGATATGAAGGAGAAATTTTCGGATTTGGAAAAAAGAAAACTAGACAAAGGAGATTCAGGCAAGGAAATTAGATGAATAGAGCTAGAAGGAATCCAGTAAGACAACCAAATGCTCAAAGATTTAATGGCTATTTTTATTCTTGCAACAAATTCGGTCATATGACTTCTTAGTGTAGGAGTAGGATGAACACAAGAGGACCATCATTTTCAGGTCAATTCTTTAATTGTCATAAGTATGGTCATAAATCAAGTGAATGGAGAGTTGTGATGAATAACTTTCATAGAGATGTTAGATGCTATGCATGAAATATATTCGATCATATTGCTAACCAATGAAGATCAAGACAAATTCAGTGGAACAATTGGCCTAGACAGAGAAGTGTTGTGTGCTACAACTGCAACAATTTTGGCCACACTACTAGATTTTGTTGGAATAAAAGAGGTCCGGTAAAACAAAACATACAACAAGATGTTAAGGGAAAAGGTATAGTCACAACTGATGTGATCAGAAGGAAAATGCAGAAGAAATGGGTGAAGAAGAATCCCTCTGTTGAAGCAAATATGCTAGCACCAGAAGCAACTTTTGACAATCCCTCTGGGAATTAGTTTTAGGCCTTTTGCCTAGGGGGAGTTGTCAAGTAAATCTTTTAAACCCCCTGCTAGTGATTGGTACTGGAATTCAGATGAGTCCAGTAACTACATTGATGTTTTTCAGATGTTGTTCAACAAATTGGAGGCAGTATTGAAGAATTTTGGAGATCCACAGAAGAATCATCTATCTCTATACATGAAAGATAAGAACTAGATGAATTAGGGTAAAGGAATTTATTGTAACGAAAAGGATTTAGGTATGTGGACGATAAAAGAACATTTTCTTCCCTCAATTGTCACTTTGAATTTTGAAGGAAAGCAATTTCAAGAGCTTTGGAGTGATCGTTGCCAAATTATGGAGATATTGTAGCATAAAGAAGGATTTGCGATCAAATTTCATTTTGACCTCAAAAGGTATTTATCAAAAAGCCTATAAATTTGTGTGATTGCAATCATGTCCACTCCTCTGGTAGTCAAAGTAAAGGATAGGCCGTGTCCAAAGTTTAAATGGAATCCTTATAAGTCTATAGAGACAAACCCCTTAGGTGTGTTTTCACATTGTGTCGTATATAGTCTTGCACATTGAGGATATTAGGGCTTACATACATGAAAATATCAAAGAATTAGGAATCTCTCATTTGATGAATCTATATTATCATCATATAATTCAAGAAGATTTTACTGTAAAGCCAAAATTTAAAACCCTAGAGGAAAAGAAGTTTGCACAATTTGAAAAATTCCCAATATTTGAGGAAAATGAATGGGTCCAATATATGTTGAGTCATGTTCATGATGAATTTATGTGGTTGGATGTGCCATTTAAAATCATGAAAGAGGCTATATGTGCAGTTACAAGTCTAAATTCCACCGGTAGACTTCCAGTTTTGAAGTCCGTAAAGAATGATAAGGTCATTGAGGAAACAAGTTCTCAATGGGACATGAGAGCAATGACAATAGAGGATATTGCTATAGTAGATGTAAAATTTGCATCAATGGTTATTGGTTATAAGATCTATCACTCAAGTCAGGAGAACTTTGTATCTTGTACGACTATCTACGCAACTTATGAGATGGTGAAACAAAATGTAGAGAATGATTTATGTGGGTATGTGCAGGATCATGATGGGCCAAAAAGTGACGATATGTAAGTGATATGATGGCCCATGTGGCTAACGACTTTTTTTTTACCCAAAATTGATGAAAGGAAAAGGGTTTTTAAGGGAGATTCCCAGCTTTACAATAATATAAATTATGCTTTACATTGAATTTAATAAATAATTATTATTCATTTTCTATTTGAATTATGACTAAAGTCTTGATTGATAAACATCTATAGCTTTCAAATGGTATCACATTTTTTGAATCCAAAATATGTGTCACATTCTATGCTTCACATAATATAGGATTAAAAAAATAAAAATTGAATTTCATGAAGTTTTGACCAAGTTAAGGTGGTTAGACATATGAGTTTTTATATTTTTTAAATGTTGAAATAAAAAAATTCATAATTAATTGTTTACTTGGAAAAAAATTACAAAAAAATATGCATCACATCGGGACATGAATCCTCTACTTATATCTAAAATCTTATAAAAAAAATATTATCATTTTATTGTGGTTAGGGTGGTCAGACAGACACCTACTTCTTACTTTTTCCCTAAAATTTAAGTACTATTGCATTGAAATTTCAAATTTTCACCAAGTAGATTTAAAAAATAAATAAATAAACCTAGTATTTTACAAACTACATTCAATTTTCTATAGATTCTATTCTTACATATTTCTCAAATAATATATATAACTTATTCAAATTTTTATGTCAAGTTACCTAACTCTGATTTTTCTGAATTTTTTGCCACTTAAGGGCCTATTTTTTCCATGATCATCCTACACATACCCATGTGAATTACTTAGAAGTCAGTTAATGGAGAATTTGGGGAAAATAAAAAAGGACAAGAAGAATACATTAAAATACGGTAACTTACTGCTATGTTTTTTTTATACTTCTTGGATGAGGTTCCAGGAGTTGTAAAAGGTCGTTGGCACATTGATGAGCCAGTAGTAGTTCAGATAAAGAACATGTTGTTTGGAATGGGTGATCATCAGACCCGAAACACTGTCCTCTTGGGATAATTTAAAAAAAATTAGAATATGATGCATGTTAGGGAGAGAATTCCTACCTCAATAGTGGAATAGTACAAAGATATTATCTACTTCATGGTAGACATTGATCAGTGCCATATGGAAGTTTTTGATCCTAGAAAAATTTGGATCATGCCTATGGGTTACAAAGTAAATAAGAAAAATTTTAAAATGTATGTAGAACACTTGTTGAGTTCACCTTAGGATCTGAGAGAAGAAAGATTTGGAAATTATGTAGAGAAAAGCTTACAGGTCCATTTAGAATTTAAAAGGTCGATGATAGTCATGAAAGTAAGAAAAGAGACAAAAGTTTTTGCAGAACATATGGGAATACCTATGGAGAAATTGAAAGAAATAAGAAGGAAGAGAGATGAGGTTGAAGCAGAAAAAGAGAAATAAAAAATAGAATCTGCTAGTCCAGGAACATCTTCTGCTCACACTAGATCTACTAGGAGTTCCCTTGCAGCTCAACCAGCTCAAGCCAAGCCTTCTGGAAAAAGGAAGAAGAATAAAAGAACAAGAACATATGTACCTATTTCTAAAGATGAAGAGGAAGGGATTGAATCAAAAGAAGTAGTGAAAGAGATAAAGGCTACTAGGACTCAGGCTGTCAAGCTAAACAAAAGAAAATCTTTTGGTAAAGGAGAAGAAGTAGAGAAAAAGGGAAAAGTTGTCAAACCTAGTATGATTGTTGAGGAAGTGAATGAAGTTATGAAAGATGGTAATCTCAAGCGACTCTGTGATTGGTATGAAACCGTTGATGAACCCGGTCAGAGAATTCTTGAAGAAGCTACAATAAATAATATGAATATTTTCAATAAAGTTCTTATTGAAATCATGTCTGGTTTTCCCACAAGTCTGTATAATATTTTAGAGTCTAGAAGGTTAAGTACTAGAACAAAAGAAGAGAACATCAAGAAAAGAATTCTTGCTGATTTATGTCTAGAGATGTCAATTGAGGAGACGAATTCACTCCTTGAAAAGGTCAAAAAGGAATTTAAGAGCAAGAAAAGAGTGAATAAACTCATGATTGGTGACACTGTTGCAGCTGTTTGTGAAACCGAGAAGATTTTGGAAGAGCTTCTGATAAGGGATAAGGTAAATCTTGAAGAAGCAGATACTGAAAATTTTCTAGAAAATGAGGAAGTGAATGCCAATGTTGAAAATTTCCAGATTCCTCCTAAAGTGGAAAATACAGACACCTATGGAAGCTGAAGTTCCTAAGGAGGTGTTAGCTGAAGAGAAGGAGGTGCAAAATGAAGAGGTTGAAGTGATTGAAGGGAACCTGAAAACAATCTTTGTAGAACCCAAGGTTGAAGAAGAAAAAGTTCAAGAAATCAGAGTAGAGGAAGTGAAGAGATCTATGATGGAGCAGTAGGAAGAATTAAATTTTGAATTGGATGAAAGCTCAATCAACCTATCCACTTTATCTCCAATTCAGATGATGAAGGTTACATCAATTTCTCAAGCCAAAGCCAATCAGAAGATTTTGAAGTCTCACATAGAAGACTATGAATTGCTAAGCCTTGCATCTGGAGTTCTACAGAAATTAATGCCTAGCCATGTTATGGATCCATCTGGTTCCTCTTGTAGTGAGCTAGAGAAGCTGATAAATTATGTAAGTTCTCACTTTAAATCTTTTGAGAAATCAGCCTTGATTAAGGTGCAAAAGGAGTTTAAGGAAAAGAGATTTGGTAGTTTGAAAGAACTAATTGCAAAAGACAAAACTCTGTTAGCCACCTACAAGAAAAATGTTCAAGATACTTTGTCTAAAGGAGCAAAAGTGTATAAGTCTTGTTTAGTTGTGTCTAAATTCACTGAAGCAAATGAAAAGCAGGTGAAGGATATTGAGAAATAGTTGGTCACTATTTTTGATGCTTTTGACCCATTAGCTGGTAATATTAGTAAAAAAGAAGGTCAGGTAATGTCCTTTCTTGAAAAAATAAAGAGTTTGAAGCTTGAAAATGAGAGGATTATTGGGAGAGTATGTGAACTCAGAGGAAAAATCAGTCCAAAGATTGAGATAATGGTAAATGCATTGAAAGAGGCTAAAAATGCTATGGCCACTCCTGACCCAGTAAATCTTGAAGCTACAGAAACTCTGTCTTATCTACTTTGTGGTCACATAACCATTTTGGAAAGTTTGAAAAGTGTTTGGGACACAAACTTAAGTGTGGTGAAGAATGACTTTGCGGATTTCTTCAAATTTCAGTAAGTCACAAGTTATGTTTGTATAGTCTTAAAATTTTGAAATCTTGGATTTCCCAATTTTTTCATTGATGTCCAAGGGGGAGAGAGTGCAGTGAAAAATTCCTTGAAATTCTAAGGGGGAGCAGTGTTTTTAAAAGATGTTTTGAATTTTGGTAGTGTACTTACTAGTCTCAACACTTAGTCATTTTTCACTAAGTGTTTCCATGAATGCCAAAGGGGGAGATTGTTGGCATATGGATTCTAATGTTGTCATTGGTGGCAACTAAAGTCATTACTTTAGTCTGTAGATCAGAATGTGGTCAACTGGTAGAAGGAGTTGAGAATAGAATATTACTGGTAGAAAATATGAAGAGTAGGGTATCTAGTTACTACGTCAATCTGTTTGCTTCACCAGATCATCTTTTTGAGTTGTGGATCCTTGAGATAGTTTATTAAACATGTATGTTATCTTGATACTAAATTTTGTGGTGTTGCATTAATTAGGGTACGAGTTAGGAGATTTGGCAGGATGTTTTGGTTTATTTGCTCATTATGGTTGACTCAATGAATGTGGTTGCATGTTGTGGATGTATAAGGAGTACTTATTTAAATGTTTTTATGTTTAAACATTTTTTTTGGTTCCAAGCTATGTCGTAGCTGACTTGTATGAGTGTGTATCAAAAACTATTTATGATTTGAGCCGATACATGAAGAATATTTTGTATTTTATCTTGAGGTAGACCTGACATATCAAGATCCTTGTTGTGGATATATATAAAAGATTAGTCATATCATTTGGAGAGTGTGTAAGAAGTGTAGAAGTGTGTTGTGAACATCATAAGGGAAATTAGGCGATTATGCATAGTTTCACTTGTGCATTAAAGTGCGAGTTTGTGCAAAGTAGAGCAAAATTGTTAAATCACTCAGAAGGACAGAAGAGTGATTATAGAGCTTAACCAGAATTGTAATCAAGCATTGTAGATGCTATTCTATTAGTTCACTCTTTTGAATTCAATCCAAATCATTGTAAGGTAGTGATCCTATCTTATTTGAATAGTGAGCTCTAGGCAGTGTGCCTGAATGTAGGTGTATTCCTATTTTGTAATCTTTCTTTTGGGTATACTCATATTACATTGTGGATGGCCATCCACCGTGGTTTTTCCCCTAACAGGGTTTCCACGTAAAAATCTTGGTGTTATGGTGTTGTGATTGTCTTCTTTCTATTCATGCATATTTGTTTTGTTGAATGCTTAAGTGAGTTAAAGATCAAAATAATAAAATTAATTTTTGCACAATACTGATTCACCCCCCCTCTCAATGTTGCTTGTTTCCAACAACTACCACCCATTGCATTTTATAATTCTATATTCGGTGACAAAAAATGAGAATACTAATCAAAACCATGAAAAACCTTTGTCTATTCACACCTACTAATCACTTTACATCAATTAAGGCCAAAGGAAAAAGCCTGAAACTCACATGGAATAGAAAAATGTGACATCTCATCATGCTGACATGCAGAGGGAAACTCATCGTCAGACAAGTCAAAGTAAAAACTTTGAAGCTTGAGCACACTAGGGACATGAGAAGCCAGAAAACTACCACCATGTTGTTGCTCATCAGAACTACAAGCAACATGCTTGAAGTCATCATTGTTGATGCAAACCTCATCAACACATATTCCATTCAAATCATGAGAAATTTTATGTGAAGAGTTGTACTCTTCATATTGCCTCTCCTTTTCATCCTCTTTGCAATTTGTTTAGGCAAATGTGTCACAAAAATTTGAACCATGACACACATCAATAGAACTTACCTTAGCAACATCACTCTGCCATGATAGATTTGAAGCCCACTACTCATGAGAAAGACTATGAGCTACAACCCCTAAAAGAAATATTCGTATGACCATATAATCCATACAATCCATATGATCCATACAATCAAAAGCTTTCAACCATTGATCTTGATTCAACATTTTTTAATCTCACACATTCATCTTGAATCATAAATTCTATATAACAAACCTCTTCATCCTAAAAAATGATCAGAGAATTAACATATTTTGTGCAACAAAGTAATGCTAAATTCATCATTTATTTATTGAGAGATTTTACACACATCTTCAATCACCATTCACAAACATTGAATCTTTTCCAAGCACATAATGAAGGCTTTGCATCGATACAACATAATTAAACATCATAGTAGATACACTTCGACATGAGATGCATAACGATATAGTTTAGTGAATTCATTTATTTGTTCTTTCATTGCATTGCTTAAGTTTATATCATTCATTTCATGAGTAATGGGTATGGAATCTATCTTTCATTTGAATCAAATCCTATTTGATTAGTTTATGTTTTATTTCTTATGCTTCTTGATTTCCCATTTACACACAACATACACAACACACAATCAAGATTTGATCTTTGTCAACTTTGAAATACAGATTGCTATCTATAGTACCTTTATCGAATCCCTTCTACAACAAGTACCTATCTTGTCTTACATACCAAGCTCTAGGAGCTTGCTTTAGTCCATACAATTCCTTCTTCAATATACAAACTATCTTAGGAATATCTTACAACTAAAAGCCTTCTGTTTGAACTATACCTCTTCTTCCAACTCACCATTAAAGAATGCAAACTTCACATCTATTTGATAAACCTTGAAGTCCTTATGTGTTGTAAATGACAAAAACCTCCTAATGGTCTTCATTCTTGCCACTAGAGAAATTTTTTCCTCAAAATCTTTTCCTTACACTTGTGATTATCCCTTACACACAAGTATATCCTTATTTCTAACAACTTCTCCATTCTCATTCAGCTTGTTCCAAAATAACCATTTACATCCTATTACATTATTGTTTGCAAGTCTTAGGACTAATTCCCAAGTCCACTTCTCAATCTGTATTAGTTATTCTTCCATATCTCTGCTCCAATTATCTCCTTACATGCTTCAATCACTATCTTAGGTTCTACTTTGGAAAGTAGACACAAATTTACCTGTTCTTTTGTCATAAAAAAATTTATTCTTGTCAACATGCCTCTACTCTTATCACCAATGATTTGATATTCAGAATGATTCTTCTGCACATACTTAGGATTCTTAGGAATCCTTTTTGGAGAAACTTCCTCTTTAATTTGAATCTCCTTTTCCTTTTCTTCTTCTTTTTCTTCTTCTTTGAAAGAGGACTCATAAAATTCATATCCTTCTAACAATATTGATATTTTATGCGGTTCTTCATCTATTTGACACTTTCACTTTCAACTATCTTCTTCAGCCTCTTGTTGTAGCACTAGTAATCCTTTCTTCTTGTAGAATATCCAAGGAATATTCCTTCATCTAACCTTGCATCAAACTTTCCAAAGTTTTCTTCATCTCTTCTGATATAATATTTTCTTCCAAACACTTTGAAATATTTAACAATAGGAGTTCTTCCATACTATAGTTCATATTGATTCTTTGGACTATTTACACCTGCACGTACTCTATTGAGTATATATATTGTAGTATGAGTATCTTCTCTCCAATAGAAATCTAGTAGATTTTCTTCCTTCATTATTGTCATTGTTGCTTCTTGAAATTTCCTATTCTTTCTTTCAACAACTCCATTATAATGAGTCCTAGGGGTTAAAAAATGCCTCTTTATCCCAGGATCTTCACAAAAATTGTTAAACTCAATGGAGGTGAACTCCCCACCTCTTTTAGACCTTAAGAACTTTATTTTAATATCTATTTCATTCTCAACCATAGCCTTAAATTCTTTAAACTTGTCTAGAGCTTTAAATTTTTCCTTGAGAAAATTTAACAAAGTCATTCTAGAGTAATCAACAATTAACAACATGAAATATCGATCACCTTAAAATCTTCTTGTTCTTGTAGGTCCACGTAGGTCTATATGCACCAACTCCAAAGGTCCTATAGTAGAACTTTCTTTGATATTGAACCTATTTCATGTTTTCTTCCCAACCTGACATTCCTTGCAAATTACATTCATAGGCTATGTAATTCTTGGTAGGTCTCTCACATCGTGAGTAGAACTAATCCTCACTAGACTGTCAAAATTGATGTGACACAATCTTCTACACCATATCCAACTTTCATTGATTTAAGTCATGAAACACTTACCATTAGCACCTTTGAGCTAATAAACATTCCCATCTATCCTTATTCCTATAGTAATTATAGTTCCAGATCCTCCTTTTCTAATATCACAACCACATCCTAAAATATAAGATTATATCCTTTTCTGCACATTTGTCCTACATTCTAAAGATTATGTTGGAGACCCTTGACATAAAGAACATCATTTGTATTATTCTTGTCATTAAACTAATTGAACATTTTCCACATATCTTAGAAGTTGTATCATCACCAAAATTAACAAGACCACCTTTGAACTTCTTAAGTTTAACAAACTTACTCTTATCACCTGTCATATGACATGAGAATTCACTACCAATTATCCAGTGTTTTTTCTCCTCTCTATCATGAAAATAAGTCACTATAGTTCCTTTGATGTTGTGACCTATTTTTGGAGCAATTTCCTTCATATATCTTTTAGAGTTAGTAGCATTATTTCCAAAATTGAAAGCCATGAACAAGCATTCATCATTTTCATCATCTGGCTAGTTAGACTCATTATCAGATATGCTAGCATCTTCTTTAACATAATAACTTCTCTTGATAGATTTACCTTTGTTATCCTTATACTTGTCATTTAAAACTTTGGCTAGACATCTTGAAGCTTAATGACCTATCTTTTCACGGTTAAAATATTTGAAAGGAATCTTACCTTTGTACTTTCTAGCGCCTTTTTTCAATCTCCTAACAACATTTTCTTCTATCTCATCAAGAAGATCTAGATTTGATCCATTATCCTTCTTTGTTTTGATAGCTTTAAAAGTATTCTCTTTTCTTGAATCATTTTGACTAAACTCTCTTAATTCAAAAGTAGTCAAAGCACAAAACAGCTGAACTCTCGAATAATGATCTAAATCATGCACTTCCTCAATAGTAAAAAATTTATGACTATAATATTTAGGAAGAATTCTTAATTCCCTTTTTACCACCTCATATTCTTGCAATTTTCCACTAAGGACACTAATAGAATTGATAACTTCATCCAATCTATGCATGTATCTTGCAATATCTTCATCTTCTAACATCCTTAGGGTTTCAAACCTAGTATTCAAATTCTATATCTTTTCTTTCTTGACCGTATCATCTCCTTCATATAAAATTTTCAACTTCTTCCAAAATTATTTAGTACTTGTGTAGCTCATAACCTTCACAAGTTCTAAATCAGAAATACCACTCAAAAGAACATTCCTTTCTTTTTCATTGTTCTCATATCCCTTGATATCATCACCAATTTTCAGACCATTAGTAGGCATGTTATATCCATATTCAATTGATTTCCAAACTCCAAATGCTAGGGAAACAAGAAAACCTTTCATATTGGTTTTCCAAAATGCATAATTAATCCCATCCAACAAGTGAGCCTCCTTTCTAAGTGCCATGTAGATCTACCTCAAGCAGTTAAGCTTCATCCAAGGAACCTTTCTATGATACCAATTTTTAGATGCATAGGACAACTCAGAAGGGGGAAAATCAGTTGTATATTAAAACATGAAAAATGTCATTAAAATTTAGGTTTACATTAGCCATTAAACCCTTAACAACCATTAAACTCTTATCATGCACTAGTAGAGTGTAAAATCATGAAATAGTAATGCAAACACATCTGAACACATAAGAACACTAGATTTACATGGAAAACCAAGGAAGCAAAAAACCATGGTGATGATTATCTCACTGTATAAAGTAATAGCAACGCCAAATATAATAGGCCAACTGTTGTATGGATAACTACCCAAAATGAAGAAGGGATCACTACTAAAGGACTCACTATCTAGATGAAAGAAGATAGAAGAAGGGTTGGATCACTGAAAATTTGAACTACTAAGAATGCATCTCTCTTATGTTGAAGGTATAGTTCCACTAAAGCATAAAAAACTCTTTCAATAGACTAAATTGTAGACACCCTCTCCTCACTGCATCTAAGAGTCATAGATATTAATGCTCAAAATCAGATCACCACATTTGATCACTTTCACATATTTCACATCACACACCTTCTCTACTTGATCCACACAAAAAAATTCCTTGTATTTATACCATCCTTGACCTAAAACAATATCAATTAGGTTGGACTAAAGGAAATGTATGCACCTCAACCGTGGAACATTAAATAGGTCAGCACCAATAAATTCCAAGGTGTAAAAAAGTGAAGGTAGACCATTCCACAACTTAACTAGGACCCAAATATACACTAACACACTTCTCAACACTTCCACAAATAATAATCATCCATCCCAATTAGTGCTAGCATGCCAGGTTAGCCAAACCTACACTAACACTTACAAGCAACTCCAAACACACCTCTCCAAGTCCAAAACCATCTCATTGACCACATAAAACACTTCACAACATGTTATAATATTCCACATCATTAAAATATTTTCCAATACTACTGCAACAACCTAAAACTTATGGACACCTTCATTCTATGTAACCAAACACACTATAATAGACATCCAACACATGAACCAACCTTGTGGAACACCAAAGTACCTGAAACTTTAGGGAAAGATAGATAAAAAAAATATGAGCATGTTCCTATATCTACAAGCCAATAACCTTCACTATGGAGAAATGTGGAGCAATCTCATTTCTCATAGACACCCTACTTCAATAGACAAACATACTGTTAAACATATCTTCCACCATAGTACAATCCAAAACCTTAAAATATAGATATAAAACATCTAAAAACCTTTAATCATCTCCAAACCACACATGCATATATTCAACCATACAGAAATGCAGAGCGGAACATAGAAATCCACTCTATCACACTAAACTCTCTTTTATTCAAATTTTATCAAAAGAACTTGAAAACCAAGTGAACCAACCACATTAGCAACACTACTAACATCTCTACAACGCACCTACATCATTTACAAAATCTCTCATCAACTTTAGCACATCCAACTATATTGAAGTAAGACATCACTGACAATGCCAACATTGTGTTGACACAAACATCAACAAAATTCTTATGAATAAAAGGGGTTGAAATCAATGAAAACACCAAAACAACTCACAAACAACTCAATCTTCCAAAAAATATTACTTCTTCAAATTTCAATATAATTTTTTTGTCCTTGAGTGTCCTAAATAAGGGGTATTGTAGGCTTCAATTAAAATCAAGTCTCTCAATTCTTTATAGTTTGGAAGATTTTTTTTTTTATTTATTGAAGAAACTTTTTATTATCTAGAGTGTACCCCTTTATTCTTGGATTAGTTGGGTTAGTTTCCAAATTTGAACTAACTTGTTCATACCACGAATCCTCTTTTTTCTCTTTTAAAAGTTGTTCTCTAAAATTGGTTTTGAATATTGCAATACTCATCAATTTCCTCTTTCTTCATAGTGCATCTGCAACCCTATTTTCCTTGCCTTTGATGTATTCTATTTTTAAATAATATTCACTTAGGAATTTTAACCATCTTATTTTTCTAGCATTTAAGTGAGGTTGTGTGAAAATATTTTTGAGTCCTCGATGATCAATTTTTAATTTAAAATGATTTCCTAAGAGAAAATTTCTCTATTTTTAAAGAGCATGGATAATGAATGCTAGTTCCAAATCATGAGATGCATAATTTTCTTCTTGAGTTTCTCATTTCCTTGATTCATAAGCAATCACTCATTTATTCTAAATAAGAAATCATCCTAGACCTTCAAAGGAAGCATTTGTCACAACTTAGAAATTCTTGTTTGGATGTCAAAACTTTAAGATAGGTATTGTGGTTAATTTTAACTTCAAAAGAAGGAATTCCCTATCAATTTTTGTGGTCCACAGGAATTTCTAACATTTTCTTTGTTTTGAAGTGATTTGATTTTCAATTTTGGGAACCCTTCTACAAATATCCTATGGCATCCTACAAGCCCCATAAAGCTTCTTACCTCTAAAATATTTTTGTGAATTGGTCATTTTTCTATTTATTTTATTTATCTAGATCTACTGCAATTTCATCTTCTAAAATGATGTATCCTAAGTAATAGATTTTTTTCTCAAAGAATTCAAATTTTGATAATTTCCCATATATCTTACATTCTCTCAACCTTTGTAGATCTAATTGAAGGTGTGTTAGGTGTTCCTCCTTAGTTTTGAAATAAATTAGGATATCATCTAAGAAGACTAAAATAAATTTATCCAGGTAATCATGGAACACACTATTCATTAAGTTTATAATGGCATTAGGAGCATTAGTCACACCAAAAGGTAAAAAATTAAACTCATAATACTTATACCTTATTCTAATATTTTCTTTGAAATATCTTCTTCCTTAATATAGAGTTGATGATATCTTGATTGAAGGTATATTTTAGGAAACATAGTTGCTCCTTTCATTTGTTCAAAGAGGCCCTCAATGCATGGAAAATGGTACCTATTATTTATTGTGACCTTGTTCAAAATTCTATAATAAATACATAGCCTCAAATTTCCATCATTCTTTTTGAAACATTAAACTGGTGCTTCCCAAGGAGATACACTTGTTCTTATCAGAACCTTCCCAATGAATTCCTCTAATTGCATCTTGACTTATATCAATTCAGTTATGTTCATTCGATATGGTGTCTTAGACACAGGTTCAACTCCAAGAACTATATCAATGAAGAAAATAAATTTCCTCTTTGGGGGTAGCTATGGTAGTTCTTCAGCAAAAAAATCACTATAATCCTGAAGATAAGGGAAATTTTGGAAGGTTGGAATATTTTTGTTCCTCTTTTCTATCCATAGTAACCATGAATATAAGGGCTCCCTTTTTCCTTCAATTGCATAGCTAATATGCAGGTTTGCACACTTATGGGTCTAATTTTTCCTTGAATTCTAACCCTTCTTCCTTCATCATCTAAACATCCCACCAATTTCTTCTAGTATTCCACATTAGATTGATGGTTTCTTAACCAAATAATTCAAATAATCACATCATATCATCCTAGGGGTCCCACATAAAGATCTACCCTTGTTTCAAAATCACAAAATTGTATTTTTGTACTAGATAGAAACTTGGTAACCTTATTAATTGCCTTATCCACATACTAAAATATCCATGATTACTCCATATGATTAAATTTTAATGAATTTTTACTTACTAATTTCAAAGAGATAAAACATTTAGATATTCCCATATATATTAAAATTAAGATTGGTTGCTCAAAAAGTGTAACTGTAGTCTCTATGGGTACATTCTAGAATTGAGTTCATCAATTTCTCATAGGTGCATGAATCCTTTATGGAGGCCAAAGGCTAAGGTTGGTATGCTTTTATTTTTCCTTTCATCCTTGGGTATTCCCTAGAAAAATTATTCCCTCCATGCATGAAACATCCACCTGGTGGTCCTTGTTGCACTACATTACTATGTTGATTATTTCTATCTTAATTGAAGCTTGGTTTATTTGTTGGATTTTTGTAGTTTCGTTGGTCTTTCCTATTGAAGTTTCCTATCTTAACATTATTTCCATTTTACCCTTGATCCTAAATTGGAGGTGGTTTCCTTTTTGATGAATTATTTCTTAGATTCTTATTGAAGCTTGGGTTCCTTCTAAATTCCTATTTCCTTTTATAATTTTGTCTTTTAATTGACTATCTTGTTGATGTTAAGGCTTGAAACTTTCTTTCCTACTTCAAATACTTCTCTAGCACCTCATTCATACTTTCTAGTCCAGGCATGTAAAAATCTACTACTATGTTGGTATTTAGTCCAAAAATAAATTTCCTAGTTTGACTTTTCTCATCTCTTTGATATATTAGTACATATTTCAGTGCCATGGAGAACCTATTCAAATATTATTGAATTGTGAATGACCCTTGCTAAAGGTTGTGGAATTCAATCATCTTCTCATTGTAAAATAACAATTGTAACCACCTTTTATGAAATTTATTAACATTTTTTTCCCATGTATTCTCTCTATAATACCCATTATTCTCTTTGATGTTAGTCCACCAACTAGCTCCTTCACCAACAAGTTGATAAGACCTCCATAATGATTTAATTTTCACTTTAGTCTCTCAACTCAAAATAATTTTCTATTTCATGTAATAAATTCTCTACCCCTTCTCATAATTTTTTTCCGTCAAATTTCGAAGGGGTGATATTTTTTAGGGCTTTCAACAATTCTAAGATAGAATTTTCCTTTCTAGAAGCAACAATATTTATTATGTTTTCTTTTGGATTATTTTCCTTATGAGGGTTTTTAATCCTAGGTTCTACTATGTTTCCAATATTATCTTTCCTTGTTCAAAGGTCCTATACTATTTTCTCTAAGGAATTGATGTTATCCCTCTATTTAGTTAGAAATTCTATTATTTCTCCAATTCCAGCTTAATTACCCCTTGTACATGTTGCTCATTGTTATTATCCTTCCTTGGACTTAGACCAACATTAGAACATGTTTCCCTTCCCCTTTCCATTTAATATTCCTAGATTAATTATTCCCATATCAGTACTTATCTTTAAGGTTTGAGAAAATGATTTTCAAATAAATTTTATTCAAATATTATTCAGTTATGTGAGTGATGCAGGAGCATCCAGTGGTGTGAGGGAAATCTTGCATCACCCAAAAAGATGTTTTCCATTTATGTTATTGTTGTTTTCTTTTTATAGATGTTTTTGCATTTCTGGATACCCTTTTCATTGAATAAGAGTTTCCAACTTTCAGAACTGCTTTCTGCTTTTTCTGCTCAACTGCTATTTTTAGCAGGTGTGAATTTGAAGGCGTGGGAAGACAAAAATTTATGGGAAGGTTCAGGACGGAAAAATAAACACTTTGGCAAAAGAATTAGGTCAAGATCATTCATGGTTTGAAAGTTATTCAAGTTCCAGTTTCTGCTTTTTGCCCTGAAAAACCTTCCGAGTCCATTTTGAGGCACTAAACGGTTCTGGATGGGCCCAAAAATTTGTGAAAATGCCAAAGTAGTCAACCGTAGGCCTACTTTGTGAACATCACCTTTTCGAGAGCTTTCTGAAAAGGTATTATCATTGAAGATCCAATGGTTGGATTAAAAGTTATGGCTTCCAGAAGTTGGTGCATATTTTAGAAATGTGCTAATATTCGAATGTGAATTTAATTTGAATTTCAAATTGTAATTTTTGGCGCCAAACCACCAAAACTCATAACTCGAATGTTGTTTTTGGCTCCAAACCGAAAAGGGGATATTTATGGGTTAATTTCTGATTTTTTTGGTAACTTTTTGGGAAAAACAATTTGCATGCTATGAAAGGGGATCTGGGTAATTTTCTGTAAGTCTGTAATTTGCATGTATCACAGAGCTCGAGGATTTGTGATCCTATGCATGTAAGAGTTCCATATTTTTTAATAAAATATTATTCTCTCTTTTGTGAGTGTTATTCTGTGTCTCAGGTTTGCTCCCTCATCAGGTGGTATCAGAGCATGTTTTCTTGAGCATGTGAATAGATTGCCGATTGTGAGGCAGTTTGCACGAGGATCATGGTTGTGGGTTCAAGATCTTCAAGATGCCTCCAAGAGTGATGCCTGGTAGGTGTGGTGGTGCTAGAGGTGGCAGAGGTGGTAGAAACACTGGTGGAAGAGATCCATTAGCGGCCGAGGGTTTCAAAGCCCTCCATAGACAAATTGATGCATTGCAGGAACAGATGAGAAGAGGGTTAAACCCGGGAAGGAGAGAAGAAAGCAAGGATGAAGAAGAGGTGGAAGATTCAGATGTAGAATAGGAAGAAGTGATTGATCAAGATTAGATGTGACTAATAAGGGCCATTTCAAAGATCGGAAAAAGACCCAAAATAGAAGTCCCCAGTTATTCTGGAAGTTTGAACCCAGAAGAGTTGATTGACTGGATCAATGAGCTAGAAGAGTGTTTTGAGTATGAAGAAGTAGAGGACCCAGATTGGGTTAAGTTTGCAAAAATGAATTTGAAGGGCCATGCCAATATTTGGTGGAAAGAGGTCCAGTTGGAGAGAAATCGAAGAGGAAAAGGAAAAATCAGCAGTTGGGATCGCCTGGTCGAGAAACTGAAGAAACAGTTCATACCAGTGGACTACGAGTTAGATCTACTGAAGAAATTGCAAGGGTTGAAGCAAGGAGGTAGATCTGTGAAAGAATACACAGAATATTTTCACAAGATGATCATCAGAACGGGCCATGCAGAGGCCAACAAGGAGAAGGTAGCCCGTTATCTTAATGGGTTAGGACCGAGCATTCAAGAGGAGTTAAGCCTGGTCAGAATGACCACTATTGAGGATGCGTACCAATTTTCTCTAAAAGTTGAGGAGAAGCTGAACAAAAGATTTGATAGCAAGCAAATAGGACGAGGAGGTCAAAGTGGAAGGGGTAGTGGAAGATCTTCTGGGAGCCGAAATGAGGATGAAAGGAGAAATGAAGATGTGGGTACCAGTCGAAGCCAGAAGAATGATAACTTCTACCACCCTCGTGATCAAAATAATGGTGATCAAAGAGGTAGAGGACGAGGAATATTTGGGCCAAGACCCGGAAGAGGTGGTTTCAGAGGAACTTGCTTCCATTGTGGTGAAGAAGGGCATCGAGCCTATGAATGTCCACAACACCAAGGAAGGATAGATAGAAGGCCAGAAGCTCGTGGAAGGGTTGCACATGTAGATGAGGAGGCTCAATCTGAGCATTCAGATGATGCAGAAAGGGGAGAAGCCCTAGTGGTTAGAAGAGCCTTGGTGATTGAAGAGAAGGAGCTAGAACAGAGGAAGAATTTGTTTCGCACAAGGTGCAAGTGTGAAGAAAAATGTTGTGAGGTCATTATTGACAGTGGAAGCATTGATAATCAGGTGTCAGAAGAGATGGTTACGAAGTTGAAGCTAAAAAGGGAAAGGTATCCACATCCATATCAGATTGCCTGGTTGCAGAAAGACCACAAAGTTCTGGTCAATGAGCAATGCCTGGTGAAGTTCAAGATTGGAAGCTATCGTGATGAGGTACTCTGTGATATCATTCCCATGGATGCATGTCACATGTTGGGGAGGTCGTGGCAGCTCGATAGGTGTGTTGTACATGATGGCCATGCAAAAACTTATTCCCTGATGAAGGATGGAGTTCATCATAAGTTGAAACCCTTGAAGAAGGATGAAGAAAGGGTATGTAGTAGTGCTAGAATTTTCTTTGTCGATGGAAAAAAATTTTTAGAAGGCATGAAGCATGAGCGTATGTGTTATGCATTGATTCCTAGAATGGAAAATGAAGATAGTGAGAAGGTGCCAGTAGAAGTTTCTGGACTATTGGATGAGTTTTAGGAGATTATTTCTGATAATGTACTTGAGGGTTTACCACCAATGAGGAAGATCAATCATCAGATTGACTTGATCCCTAGAGCCAGTTTTCCAAATAAGGCAGCTCACAGAATGACTCCTGCAAAAAATGAGGAGTTGAATAGACAAGTTCATGAGTTGTTGAGAAAGGGTTTGATTCGAGAGAGTCTGAGCCCATGTGCAGTACCTGCAGTACTAGCACCAAAGAAGGATGGGGAGTGGCGGATGTGTACAGACTCCAAAGCCATAAATAAGATAACAATCAAATACAGATTTCCCCTACCAAGGATGGATGACCTGATGGACTGTTTGAGTGGAGCATAGTACTTCACAAAGATTGATCTGAAGAGCGGATATCACTAGATCCAGATTTGTGAGGGAGATGAATGGAAGACAGCCTTCAAGACCAAAGAGGGCCTGTATGAGTGGTTAGTGATGCCCTTTGGGCTAACCAATGCACTGAGCACATTCATGCGGCTCATGAATGAGGTACTGAAAGAGTTTCTAGGAAGTTTTGTCATTGTGTATTTAGATGATATTTTGATTTTTAGTAAGAACTTGGATGAGAATTTGATGCATATTCTTAGGGTTTTTGAGAAGTTGAGAGAGGAGAAACTGTTGATAAATTTGAAAAAGTGTAGTTTTGTTAAAAAGGAGCTAGTGTACTTGGGGTTTGTTGTCTCAGCAGAGGGTCTGAAGATGGACCTAGAGAAGGTGAAGGCTATTTTGGAATGGCCTACCCCAAGAACTGCTACTGAGGTGAGATCTTTCCATGGTTTGGCCAGTTTTTATTGAAAGTTCATTAGAAACTTCAATAGTATTTGTGTACCCCTGATTGAAACAATGAGAGGGGATAGAAAAGAGTTCAAGTGGAGCATTGGAGCAGCGAAGACTTTTGATCTATTGAAGTAGAAGGTGACAGAGCAACCAATTTTAGCCCTCCTAGATTTCAATAAGGTATTTCAAGTGGATTGTGATGCTAGTGGTTGTGCCATTGGAGCAGTGATGAGCCAAGAGGGTAAGCCCATTGCCTATTTTAGTGAAAATTTAAATGATGCAAAGAGAAAGTATTATGTATACGATCAGGAATTTTATGCAATAGTTCAAGCATTAAAGAAATGGAGACATTATCTATTGCTGAAGGAGTTTGTTTTGTTTACTGATCATCAAGAATTACAGTACCTAAGTAGTTAGGGAAAGTCAAACCAAAGGCATATGAAATGGGTAGAATTTTTGCAGAGTTATACCTTTGTTCTAAAGCATAGGAGTGGCAAGTCGAATAGGGTTGCAGATGCCTTAAGTAGGAGGCAAAAATTGTTGACAGAGATGCAGATTGAAGTGGTTGGGTTCAATGAACTCAAGACATTGTATCCTGAAGATCCTGATTTTGCAAAAGCTTGGAAAGCTTGCAAGGAGCCTATTACAGTTGACAGGACGAAGTGGTTGGATTTCATAATCTAGGATGGCATGTTGTTTAAGGGAAGTCAATTGTGTATTCCGAGGAGTTCCATGAGGGAGAACCTAATAAAGGAGAAGCATAGTGGAGGAATGGCAGGACATTTTGGTCGGGATAAGACCATTACCATTATTAGTGAGCATTATTATTGGCCTCAGTTATCACAAGATGTGAAGAAGTATGTGCAGAGTTGCAGGGTATGTCAAATGGCTAAAGGAGTGAGTCAGAATACAGGGTTGTATCAACCCTTACCTGTACCAGAGAGGCCATGGGAGGATATAAGTATGGACTTTGTTCTTGGCTTGCCAAGGACACAAAGAGGGAATGATTCAGTATTTGTGGTAGTTGACAGGTTTTCAAAGATGGCACATTTCATCCCATTCCAGAAGACCCATGATGCAGTCCACATTGCTGACTTGTTCTTTAGAGAGGTGGTGAGGCTACATGGTCTACCAAAGAGTATATTCTCTGATCGTGACACAAAATTTGTTGGATACTTTTGGAGGACCTTGTGGAAGAAGTTGAAAATAGAATTGAAGTTCAATTTTGCACACCATCCACAAATTGATGGGTAGACTGAAGTTGTGAATAGAATTTTGGGTAACCTACTGAGATTCTTGGTAGGAGATAAACCCAAGGGATGGGACTTGATCTT